>OX456527.1:23719805-23944805 GCA_949748255.1 Eustalomyia histrio | reverse complement strand
CATTTATAATAAAAAAAGTTTTAATAAAATAAACAGATTCCGTAGAATTTGAATTATATGAAATATGTCTAAAGCAAATCGTCGTAGTATCAAAAACAATAAGAAAAATTGCAGCCAATGTAATTTAGTGGTAAACGAAGAAGAAGATGATTTTATTGTTTGTGATAAGTGCAATAAGATTTATCATGTAGTTTGTACACAACTGGATAAACGCAAGTATGAATTCTTCTTGCAGCATGAAGATGCAGAGTTTGTTTGTCATCAATGTGATAGTAGTGGTACCATTAAAACTGAGCTGAACGAGATCAAAAGAGATTTAAAGAAATTAGACAATTTGCAAGAAACTATGAACTTCATGGCGAAACAATACGATGACATTTTGAAGGGTGTTGTGGAGAACAAGAAAAAAATTGAAACTGTCCAAAAAGAAAATAAAATATTAAAGCAAGAAGTAAAAACATTGAAAAATTCGATTAAATTTCTAAATGATCAGCGAGTTAAACATGATTGTTTAGTAAGTGGAGTAGAGGTACCAACTGGATCGTCAGCTGTTGATACGATTTTGAAGCTTACAAGTGAAGTTGGTGTAGAGTTAAATGCGGATAGTATTGATGATGCATATTTTATTAAGAAGCGTAACAATAGAAGTGGCAAAAATGAAAAGAAAAATGAAGATAAAGCTGAGAAACAGACTGTGGTTGTAAAGTTTAATTCTAAAAAATCTAAAGAGAAATTAATGTCTGTAAAGCCAAAGCTAAGGGAAACTGAATCAAACATCTTCGTTAGCGACTTCCTTAGTAGAGAAACACTTAGTTTGCTAAATCATGCCAAAACATTAAAAACCGTTGGGTATCGTGCTGCCTATGCTGCTGGTGGTAAAGTTTTTGTGAAAAAAAGTGAGCTGTCTAAGCCGAAATTCATAGCTAATGAAGAAGAAGTGGATGAACTGTTACTGGAGGCAACAACAAATCGTTCAAGGAATCGTAGACCTCGACTTGGTACTGAGCGTGAAGCAGGACCAGATAATGGTGATGATGTTTATTTATCGCCTTAGTTTGTTTTATGTATTTATAAATTTGTAGATATTTTTATATAATTTATTTTTTTCCCCCTATGATTAATAATCAGTATTTTTTTAATTTAAAAACTTTTGCTAATTACATAAAAAATAATACAAGTTCCAATTTTTCAATAATCTCTATAAACGTTAGGAGTATTTCTTCAATAAATAAATTTAATGAATTTAAAGCTTTAGTTGCTAGGTTACCACGGCTACCCTATATTATTGCTGTTCAAGAAACATGGTTCATGGAAAATCTAGTTCAGCTATACAATATTCCAGGTTACAATAGTGTTCATTGTTGTAGACGTGATGGCTATGGAGGTACGTCAGTTTTTATTCGAGAGCACCTACAATATAAAGTGGAAATGTGTGAAAGTAAAACATTTACAGATGTGATTGTTTTATCATTAGAAAATAATAAAATAAATGGTAAATCTATACAATTTGTCTCGTTCTATCGATCACAGAAATGTAACACAGATATATTTTTATCGTTCATGGAGAATCTACTTCAAAGTTATGGGCGGATTCCATGCATTTTTGCTGGAGATTCGAATATTGATGGTTTACAAATACATTCGTCAGTTCGTTTGTTAAATTTGCTTGCAAATTATGACTTTAAAAATTGTCATACATTGATTACTCGGCCGAATAGAGGAACATCCATAGATCATATTTACAGTAACATTCAAAATTGTTTGTCCATTGAATCCGTGGAATATGAACTATCAGACCATAATCTTATTTCCTGTACAATCGGAATTGAAGTTCAAAACCAAATATTAAGAGAAAATGTTGCTTTGTGTTGTGATTTTAATCGTGTTTATGATTACATTCGTAACTATCTGCCGAATATAAACCAAACAGGAGATCCATCAATTGATACAACTCTAATAGTATCTTGTGTTGATGACGCTGTCAGAAACTCTACCTTTAAGAAAAGACAAAAAAGGTCAATTAGAGCAGAAATTACTCCATGGATGACTTTTAATTTGCAAAAATTAATATGTTACAAAAACAAACTTTTAAAACAACGGCGAAAAAAACCTGGAAGCTCAGATATTCAAGAACGATTAAAAAGAGTTAGCAATGTTATAAAGAAAGCTTGTAAAGAATCTATGAACAACTTCTATAAAAATAAACTTGATGAAATTCAACATGATCCAAAAAAGAGCTGGAGGTTTTTAAATGAGACACTTGGACGAGTTCCGAAAAAAACAATAAATATTAAAGATTCTAATGGGCAACTTATTTTAGGTGATTATGAAAAGGCGGAGGTACTAAATAGTTATTTCATTCAATCAATTAAGGACGTCAAGCTGAAAATCGAACAATTTCCATCTGACTCGTATAATTCTTTACGAACAATGGTACGTAATAATAATATATTTCACCTAAATAATACAACATATGATGAGGTACAGGATGTAATATTAAAGATAAAGCCAAATAAAAGCGCTGGACATGATAATATATTGCCCAAAATTATATTGAGTAATAAGAATGAGTTTACTACTATTTTGGTAAATGTTTTTAATAATATGGTAAATATGAGCATTTATCCAGATATTTTAAAAATTCACAAGGTAATACCGATTCCAAAAGGAATCAATAGTTGTACGTCCGATATGTATAGACCAATCGCTATTTTGTCTAGCATTGATAATGTATTCGAAAGAATTTTACACAACCAAATTTCTACTTTTATGAAAACCCACAATTTGCTAAATGATTTTCAATATGGATTCCGGGAAGCGTGTGGTACAGAGGAAGCAGCCGTAAATGTCGTTAATTTTATTTGTAAAGGTCTAGATGATGGGCATTGTGGTATGGCAGGTTTATTTTACGATTTTACGAAGGCATTTGATTTAATTGATCATGACATCTTGTTACATAAACTTAAGTGTTATGGTATATGTGGAAAAGAACTATGTCTTTTGGGAAGTTATTTGAGAAATCGCAAGCAATTTGTCCAGATTGGTGTTAGTTAAAGTTCATTTCGTGAAGTTGAGCATGGAGTACCGCAAGGCAGCGTACTTGGACCTTTACTGTTCACTATTTATCTTAATGACTTGAAAAATCTTGAACTTACAGGTAAAATTTTTATATATGCAGATGACATTAGTTTATTTTACCCTTACAAGCATGAAACAGTAGCTAAAGTGTATATAGAACGAGACGCAGCATTAATATCAGAGTTTACGAGAATAAATAAACTTTTTTTAAACGCTAACAAAACTCGATTGATAAGATTTAAACCATATTCAGATCATACCAACTTTAGTGTTTTTGTAGATGGAAAAGAAATCGTGGAAGTCAGTTCTATTAAGTACTTAGGCATACAACTGCAAAGCAATCTTGCTTGGAGTCAACATATCCAGAATGTTAAGATAAAAACAGCCCAAGCTGTTGGTTTTCTATACAAGTTTAAAAACAAATTTGATAAAAACACGAAATTATTAATTTATAATGCATTGGTTCAAAGCCATTTTAACTACTTAGCTATTTTGTATGGATATAAGAAAAGTTCTGAGTTAAAAGCGTTGCAACGTATGCAAAATAAAGCTTTAAAAGTGGTAGCTAATCTCCCCATCACACATTCAACTTTAACATTATACACCGACGTTTTTAAAACTGTATTACCTATCTATGGAATTTACAAAATGCAATTACTTATGTATGTTTTTAAGTGTTTAAACAGTATTGGTCATCATACCATACACTTTTCGAGTTATCAGCACTCACTCAATACAAGGAATAACATGAATTTAGCAGTAGCATGGTGTAGGCTAGAAACAACGAAGCAACGTATTGAGTACATGGGTAGTCGTGAATATAATAGTTTACCGCCAAATTTCAAAAATATAAATAGCATTTCTTTATTTAAAACTAGTTTAAAGAATTTTTTACATCAAAACATAGAGGAGCTTTTAATGTAATTATAATTCATATTGAATGTTAAAATATAATTTTTTTCTTCTTCTTGTAATATAGTATATATATATATATATATATATATATTTTTTTTTTTTTTGTATATAGTTATGGTTAACTAGGAACTATTTCTTAAGTTATGCAATATATTATTGCCAACTCGCCTCTAAAATGCCTTCAAGGCGCAGAGGCACATCCATTGTAATTTTGTATTTTTTTTTTTTGAAAATAAATGAATTCTAAAAAAAAAAAAAAAAAAAAAAAAAAAAAAAAAAGTTGTTAGAAATTGAATTAGAATTTTAACAAATATTTTTAATTACTTAAAATTTTGTGATACTTTTTTCTGTGTACAATACAAAATATCGCAAGCACATTTTACATATTACGGCATAATGACTTTCCTATAACACTGTAAAACAATTGGTCTGGTGTGTTCTGACATATATAATAGAATTTTATGGCCAACATGTTTGTAGAACATATCATTTCCGCCCTGCCCCCTTTTCGGGGTGTTTTTTACAATTTGTTAGGACAATACCAAAAAATGCAGTTAGAAGTGTTTATTACGTTTTCTTAGAATATAACTAAAAATTACCATTATGTGGGTGAGTTAGAGGGTTAACATGTTTCACAAAAATATTTGTGTAAATATTTTCTACAAAGTTGCTGAACATACCCTACACCTCAGATGTAAAAAACACATAGTTTTATATACCGATATGCTGCAAGAACAGGCCAGAGCTGGGAAACTTTAACCGCTTCTAAAATGAAACTCCGATGTAACTATCAAAACGCCGACACACGTATATTTTTTTTTTGGTCTCCTTAAAAATAATCAATTCTCAGAACCTCGTAATTTTTTTGTGTGTTGAACTGTGTAATAGACGTTGCGCCTATTAAACTTTATATTTATCGAAGGCACTAAAACTATTTTTTTTTCAATTAAATGTCAATTTAAGTTTAAGCTACAAATGTTATAAAACAAACTTATGACATTTATCCATTTTCCAAAAAAAAACACGAAATGTAACTGTGATATTTTGTATTTTTGCAACAATTTTCTTAAATTAGTTAATTTAAGAAGACAGAGGACCCCCAGTGGTCTTTAGCTATAGATGCCGTGTGTCACTTAGGGCGTGCCTTTTTAAAGTTCACTCAAGCAGAACCGTTTATTAACTACGAAAAGGATCTGACTTTGTCACAATTTATTACTTTATTTACAATTTATTATTTTATTAATTTGTTTACCTTTTTGCTAATGAAAATTAATTTATATTTTAAATACATAAGTTTAGTATAATAAAATTTAAAGATAAAATGTATTGCAAAAAGCTTGTTAAGAGCAGTGTCCTTACAAAGCGGAAGTCCTCCCAAAGTGGGAAAATACTTCTAAAATGAGTTTTTACTTTTACCAGAGAAACAATTTCATATTTATTAGAAAGTTTTTATCAAATTAAAGTATAATTTTCACTTAAAAGAAGTGCTATTTAACTTGATGTTAGAAAATATTTGCTTATTTTTAGGTAGTTAAGTTCTAGTTTTTAGAAAAAAAAAAAATTATCTAGTAAACTTAAATAAAATAAAATTTTTTTTAAAACCAAGGAAAAATGTTCTAGCTAGTAGTAAAATTTAAGATGATATATCAACTAATTAGGAGGAAATTTTACTGTTTTCAAATAAAAGTTAACTTCTTAGTAGAAAAATTTTCCTATAATTTAGAAATTTTTACCAAATTTTAAGTAAAATTTGTTTCTTAATTTCAAGGAAAATTTTATTAAATATTGGTAAAAAGTGCCGTTTTCATTTCAATTTTCCCTCCAAATAAGTTAATTTTTCTAAATTCTACTTAATTTTTTTTTTTTTTGAGTGTATTAACAGTATAAATAGTAATTACATCTTTAGTCGTTAATTTAAGCTTCACACGATAAATGTAACGTTAATGTAATTTCTAAACTCTCACAGCAATTCTGAACTGTGTGGGAATTCTATATAAGAAATATTTTTTTTTTTACCAAAGCATTGCAGAAATTTAACAAAATTCTTTTTAGCCTTTTACTTTAATTTCTAATTTCATTAAAATTTGTGTTTATTTTGCCTTCGGCTAATTGCTTTAAATATTTAAACAAATCTCAATATTTTCCTCGTTATAACAGGAATCTCCTTTTTTGCATATTCTTTTTGTTCTAGATTTTGAAATTATGTTGTAAAAGTTAGACTGGGTATAAGATGAGTTAATGTTGACATTACTAATTTATTAAATTCATCTTCATCTAACTTGATTGCTTGTGATATACCAAAGGAAATATATAAAAAACAAGTAAAAAAAAAAATTAATGTGTTGAGTGTAGGTAAAAGAAAGTAAGAGGATAACGACGATCAGAAATGTTTGTGGGTATAAATCAAATGAAATATACTGCCAAAAAACGTAAAAAGGAAAAAGATGCCGCCAAGGACAGAGAGCAGCAGCTGGAGCAGGAAATGAATAAATGTAAAGAAAATAATATAAAAATGCCAACATACACAGGGACAGATTCCAATAATGAACAACAACAACAGCAACAGCTACAGGAAGAACATCAGTTGGCAACAGAAACATTTGCGATGGCAGCACCTTTACAAATTTCAACAAATAATAAAGAAAATATCCAACAACCTGAGTTATTATCATCAACAAACAACCAACAGTCACAAACATTAAAAGGGACTGAATATTCAACAACAACAACAACAACATCATCAACAACAATACCACCATTGACGACAACAAGTGAACCGGCAGATATAACGTCAACATGTAAATGGAAAAATTGCCAATGCAATTTAAAAAACCATTCACAACAAAAAGATAACAAACAATACCAACCTGCTCATGTTGCAATGGCAGCAGCAGCAGCACCACCACCACCAACAACTACAACATTAGTATGTAAACAATACAAGCCCACCTCCCTAGTAACTGTATATATATGTTTGGGTATATTGACATTAGCTTTAGCCTCCCTATCTGTGTTATTTTATTCACATATTGTCTTCTCCACAACAATAACCTGCCAAAATTTAACATCATCACAACAGCAACAGCAAAATGAAGATTACAGACGACATTTTTCTACTACAACTATGGACAAATTCCCCAAAGATTTTTCATCATCATCAGTACCATCAACACCACTAACTATATCAGCACAAGAAACAACGTCGCCAACATTACTACCATCACCACTATCAGCATCATCGTTGCTATTTCGTGAACAATTTCATCAGGAATTACTTGCCTCTGAACATATGCTTCACTCTATGATAGAAAAAATATTATTACAACAAGCATCTGGCGCTAAGGAACACAAACAACAACAACATCAGCAACAGCAGCTTCACCAGAGTGGAAAACATATTTCTTTAGAGAATTTAAACGATCAGAGGTAAGTTTTTTTTAAAAAAAAAAAAAAATATATAAAACTGTTTTATTTTAAGTTACAATACAGCTAGCCAATAAAAAAATACAATTGAAAATTATTACATTTTGCCAGGGGTGTGCAATTAATCGACTAATCAAATTCTGTGATTAATCAAAATCTTAATTAGTTAACAGAGCAGCGATTTTAAATTAATTAAGTGACGCTACTTTTGCGATTTAAAAAGGAATGAATTCAAAGTAATTTCGTGTGTTGATTTATCATTGTTTTTTATTAGGAAAAAACATCGTTCAAGCTAAAGCTTGGCTTGATAAGTGTTATTCGAACTCTGTTCCATCGAGACAAATGGTAGAAAAGTTGTTTACTGACTTTAAACGTGGTCGAATAAAAAACGATGACGCCAAACGCTCTGGTTGCCCAAAAGAGGTGGTGATACCGGAAAACATTAAAAAAATTCACAAAATCGTTTTCGCAGACCGTAAACCGAAGTTGCAGGGGATAGCGAAGGAACGTATCTGCTTTATTTTGCATGAACATTTGTCCATGAGAAAGCTGTTTTCGAAATGGGTGCTGCATTTTCTCACTACAACGTGTCGTTGATGTCAAATTGCACGAATTACACTTTCAATTTCTTCCGTACCCACCGCTAGATTTGCCTCCCAGCGATGTTTACCTGTTTTCAGACCTCAAAAAAAAATCCTCGCTGGAAAGAGATGATTGTCGAAACAGAAGCCTATTTAGAGGCCTATTTAGAGGCATAAGATAAATAATGTAAAATTTTGCCTACAAGAATTTCCAGCCGATATGTAGATTACAAATACCCCTCTTTCAGTTCAACGTAAACAGCAATTTAATTTCGGCGAATTTTCAGAAAACAAAAATTCGATTTTTTTTTTCGTTATCTGCACCCCGTTACTGTATCTGATGCGAGAAGTTTTCGCATCGAGAAATTTATAGTCACCCTATTTTATACAAGTTGACTTAATAGATAATAAAGTTGATTGCATTTTTAATGAATTTTTTTTTTGAGCTTCTTTAATTTTATAAAATTTCTTATTAGATAGAGAAATAACAAGCATACAGCGCCTTATTATTTTCTTTGGATTATTTTTTATTCAATTGCCTGTGACTCACCCTATATACGTTCACATCGTTCCATTTGGGCCAAAAGAAATCGATTCTAGTTCGATTTTTAATTTGAAGGCTTTGCAGAGACACTTTTCTTCTTTTTACATTCATTTTATCTGTGCTGTAATTAAAAATTCCAATTAGTATCCCCTCATTTATTAAGCCCATACCCCGGGAAAGACAAATTTTAAACGTCAAATTCCTAACCGAAGGTTAGAATACACTAATGGTGAGGTTTTTGCCTTCATTGTCCTACCCACAAAAATTTTCAAAAATCCCTCCTCATTGAAGAAATACATACCAGAATTCCTTTATTACCACATTATTTTTGAAAATTCCAGAAAGTATGTCTCCAGTAAATAAGTTTTTACCCCAGAAATAAAGACTTTAATTTTCAGATTTCTAGGCACGCCAGTGGTCCTTAGCTATAGATGCCGTGTGTAACTTAGGGCGTCCCTTTCTGAAGTGCACGCAAGCAGAACCGTTTATTAACTACGAAAAGGATCTGACTTTGTCACAATTTATTACTTTATTTACAATTTATTATTTTATTAATTTGTTTACCTTTTTGTTAATGAAATTTAATTTATATTTTAAATACATAAGTTTAGTATAATAAAATTTAAAGATAAAATGTATTGCAAAAAGCTTGTTAAGAGCAGTGTCCTTACAAAGCGGAAGTCCTCCCAAAGTGGGAAAATACTTCTAAAATGAGTTTTTACTTTTACCAGAGAAACAATTTCATATTTATTAGAAAGTTTTTATTAAATTAAAGTATAATTTTTACTTAAAAGAAGTGCTATTTAACTTGATGTTAGAAAATATTTGCTTATTTTTAGGTAGTTAAGTTCTAGTTTTTAGTAAAAAAAATAAAATCGATTCTAGTTAGATTTTTAATTTGAAGGCTTTGCAGAGACACTTTTCTTCTTTTTACTTTCATTTTATCTGTGCTGTAATTAAAAATTCCCATTAGTATCCCCTCATTTATTAAGCCCATACCCCGGGGAAGACAAATTTTAAAAGTCAAATTCCTAACCGAAGGTTTTTAAGCAGTACACTAATGGTGAGGTTTTTGCCTTCATTGTCCTACCCACAAAAATTTTCAAAAATCCCTCCTCATTGAAGAAATACATACCAGAATTCCCTTATTACCACATTCTTTTTGAAAATTCCAGAAAGTATGTCTCCAGTAAATAAGTTTTTACCCCAGAAATAAAGACTTTAATTTTCAGATTTCTAGGCAAGCCATGGGAAAAAATTTAATAAATTAATTTACTTCAGATTTCTATTCAAAGCGGTTTCGGTAGGCCGCTAAGGAATACATTTTTGGCCCATACAGCAAGGAGCACACACACATTGCATTTCAGATTTCTAGCCAAAGCAGCTTGGGCAGCAGATTAAGAGGATTTTTTTTTCAATTTGAATGCCCAATTTTATCACGTTCCTATCTAAAAATCTAAAAGGTGCCCACACTTAGGGAACGCATATTTTAATATTTAATTTTATAGCCGAAGTGATGTGGGCAAGCCGTTGCAGAAGCTTCTTTTCTCCTTTTGAACCCCCATTTAACCAGGGTAATTTTTTGATGTTTTCAGTACCCTTGCATTAATTTTAATTGAAATTACATTATTTTCATTACCATCATTCAAATTAAATTTAATGACTTAGGATTATTGTGACAATTATACACTCAGAAAAAAAAGTTAGTAGAAAAATTTGAAAACAGTTTTCAATCCCACTTTACTATTTTTGTACTGATTTTTAGTAAAAAAATATTATTTAGTAAACTTTTTTGTTATTTACATTTTACAAATTACAGAATTTTTACAAATTTTTATTGCTAACTTCAGAAATCATTTTACAAATTTTTGAAAACCGATTTGATAAAATTAGCAAAAAAAATTTACTAATTTTAAAAAAAGTGGATATTGATTACTAAAATTTAGTAGCGCCTACCAATTTTTTCTTCTAATTTCATTGTACTACACTATAGCATCCATATGTTGCTCAGATTAGCAAAAAATACCGCTGGGCTCAAATTAGCAAAATTTCGCGTAATAACAGCAAAATTTTCAGTTGCCATTACAGACTTTTTTTTAGTGATTGTAGATGCTATTTCACATTATAAATCCTTTAAAATCTTAAATTATTCCAAAATCATTTTTAACAGCAGATAATTTTCTATTTTGTTGTATAGTTTTGCAAAAAAATAAATAAATATTAAAAAAAAAATCAGAAATACAAATAAAGTACCTATTTCAGTAACTACCAGTAAATCATTATTCTGCATGTACATATAAGTAATTCTACCAGCCATTATCAGTAGATCACTATTTTGTATTTTAAAGTAATGCAAAAGGTAATGACCTATTACATAGTAATCTACACAGTAATGACTTGTCATTACCATATTTTAGCTGGGCAAAGCCAAGATTTCTGCATTTCACAAATTCCATTAAATTATTATAAATACCAGGGACTGAAACCCTGAAAAAATGGGTTCATGTTCGGGTTAATCGAAATAAAAAATTCAGGTTCGGGTTCGGTTTAAGGTTCGGGTTCAATATTTAAAAAAAGTACAAATGTTTTTTTATTAGGAAATTTATGTATTTTTCAAAGAAATTTTCATTTAATTTTATAATTAATATATTCTTTAAGTTTTCTTCTTTTAAATTTGTTCTTTGTGGCGACAAAATTAATTTCAAGGCAAGATGGCCCTCTCATTTGAAGAATTTGATTAAGAAAATCGTTCCTTATTTTTAAAACTTGTTCGAGCATATCTTCATAGTCTTCTGAAGAACAAGATATTGATTCTCTCATAAAATTCTCTTCTTCTCTTTCCATTTGAAAATTTTTGAAACTTTTAATTGCTTTTAAAATATATTTGTTTAACATTTTCACCATCATCGGGACTTAGCATTAACTTAAATCTTCCATCTAGATATAATGCTGCAATTAAAAGTGGATTATTAATAAAGTGATTATCTCTCGTTTTTATAATATTTAAATATAATTCTTGCGAAAATGTTTTTGTTTCGTCATCTTTTTTTAGCTCTAATTTAAAACAAAGCCAGATTCTATAAAAATCGTTTAAAGTCGTCTGTTCTTGTTGTAGTTTCAGAGGTAATTTTTTAAAAGGTTCAAAAACTTCTGCAAATTCTTCACAAATATTCCAAATATTATCATTCTAGCATCCAGTAATTCCGTATAAAAACTTGACAGTCTAGTACGGTTTTTTCAAGTTTAGCAAAAGCTTTTTTTTTATTTAAACACTTATTATCAGGGCAAGAAAGTTGATGCAGTAAAAATTTTGTGTTTTATGCACATAAAATAAAGGGTGTCTCAAGAAGAACGCAATTTTTAAATCTGGCAACATTCGAAGTGTCATTGTTTGACATATGAACAATTGTTATTGGTTGCTAGTAGAAGTTACGAGGTTAGTAAAAATGGAGCGCTACACGAATGAACAACGCATTCTCATTGTGAAATTGTTTTACCAAAATGGTGAAAGTTTTGCGGCTACAGTTCGCAAACTGCGATCAATTTGGGGTCACAATAATGCTCCAAAAGAGTCAACTGTAAAGAGATTAATGGATAAATTTGCCGAAACTGGGTCTGTTAATGATGTAAAGACAACAACGCGCCATCGACCAGGTCGATCGATTGAAAATGCCGCAGCTGTACGTGATGATGTCGCTCAAACTCCATCCACCTCAATTCGACACCGAGCTCAGCATATTGGTGTCTCCAAATCCACTTTGCAGCGAATTTTGACGAAAGATTTGCATCTTCATGCATACAAAGTTCAATTGACTCAGGAACTGAAGCCAGCTGATTTTTGGGCTGGAGGAATCATTGGACCTTTTTTTATGAAAATGAGGCAGGTCAAGCGCAAACAGTCAATGGTGTTCGGTATCGTGAAATGATAACCAGTTTTTTCTTGCCTAGAATTGAAGAAATTAATGTGGAGGGCATGTGGTTCCAACAAGACGGCGCCACATGTCATACAGCCAGAGAAACAATTCAATTGCTGCATCAGTCATTTCCCGGTCGTGTTATTTCGCGTTTTGGAGATCAGAATTGGCCGCCTAGATCGTGCGATTTAACACCATTAGATTTTTTTCTTTGGGGTTTTTTGAAGTCGATAGTTTACGCGAATAAGCCGACGACGACTCAAGCCTTAAAAGAGGAAATTGGACGCTGCATTAATGAAATACCGCAGCATTCATGCAAAACGGTCATTGAAAATTTCATTAAAAGATCGTGAGCATGCCAGCAAAGCCGTGGCACGATATATTGTTCCATACATAACCTCATTCTGTCTACTTTACGATATAATAAAGTTTCACGATTTTTTTTTAAATATCTGTGTTTTATTTAAAATTTAAAAATTGCGTTCTTCTTGGGACACCCTTTATTTATCAAAAATTAAGAAAAAATTTGTTTGGAGGTCAGTTGGTATGAAAAACCTCATATAGGGAATTCCATGCCAAATGTTTACCACAAATTGTATATCGTATCAATGTATCAAAATTTATTGTGCTGTATTTAAAAAGAAAAAAAATTAAAACAACTTTTTAAATATTTGCAAAAATTAGGCAGAGTAGGCGTGGTTAAATATTTTCAAATTTTACAATGTCTTTTTAATATAGTATTTATCAGGGACTGAAACCGAACCCAAACGGGTTCAGGTTCGCTGTTTATAAAAACTTTGAACCCGAACCCGCTTAACTCAAAAATTTAACCAGGTTCGGGTTCAAAAATATAAAAAAATATTGATGCTGTTCATGGCGTGAAAAATGTTTGATAGTTTGCAGTGCTCGACACTATATCTAGTAGAGTATTCAAAAAACCGGCCTTTTGGAAAAACCGGCTTCGGTTTTCTTCGAAAAATCGAATTTTAAAAAAACCGGTTTCGGTTTTTGCAGAAAAAACCGGTCAACCGGTTTTTTCGGTTTTTTTTAATTTGAATAAAAAGCTTATATAATTCGTTGTTTTAATTACAAACAAAAAAAAAGAAATTTAATAAATAAAGTAATAAAAATAAAAAAATACATTCTTTGAAAAAAAAATATTTTATAATATTTTTTTATTGTATTTCATTTCAACATTTTATTTATTGGTTTTAATATTTTTTTAATATAATATTTTTAAAATTAATATTATAAAACTATATTCATACCCAGCAAAAATGCAGCTGCCAAAGAAGCAATAAAAGCATCACTACTATGGCAAAGGCATCACTTCTTTTCTAATGGTTTCATCGATGAATTTAACATTAGCGTGTCATAGGATGGAAGTATTCAAATAAAGCTACTAGCATTACTCATGCTTTACTTTAAGGAAGCAATGATAATACAATGATTAGATATTCTAATGCATGAGTGGAAAATGTTCATATACTTTGTAATATTTAAGCTTTGATGAAATGTAATTTTAATGCATTTTTAGACAAATTTTAAAATATTTTTGGATAATTTAAAAACTCGTTGTACAATTTTGAAACATTTCTTGATTTTTCAAAACTTTAAAAAAAATTGCAAAACTGCATAAATTTTAACCATTATGAAATTTTAAACTAAAATATAAAAAATGATTTAATAAAAAAATTAAAAAAGTTCATCAGAACTATTTTTCAATTTAAATAAATGCTTTAGATTCAAAAATTATACGATATACTATAACTTATGCTTTAGAAGAAATGAAGAGTGATATTTTAAGATATGCATCGGGCTTATATCCAGATCACTGCATTTGAAATATGAACACATGAATTCTTTTGGAAGTTCCTTAGAATAACACCAAAAAATCATAAAAGAATGTCAACTGAAGTTTAGGAAGCAATGAAAGAAGTTATAGTCACAGAATGACTACCATTTTTTTTTGCTGGGATATCAAATGAATAGAGATCATTAGGTTGGTAAATTGGATAAAACTAGGCACGTTAGTAATTTGAACGTTTGGCATTAAATAAGTTCTTTTAATATTACATTTTAAATATGTAAAAAGAAAATCTATATTTTACTTCTAAAATAATATTTTAGAAATAAGACGATTTTTTTGCTTGCTTTTGATAAAGCTAGAAGTGGAAAATACTCTTTCACTAATACTAGATGTTGGACAAATAGTCAAAAGACAATTATATAAATTGTCCAACTTTTCAGTTCTTTCGTCGCATTTATCAAGATATATGAAATCATCATATGTGACCTTCTCCGAGAAAAGGGACCTAGTGTGTCATGTGTCAAAAAACGGGTTTGGACTTAAGAGTGGATTCTGGTACCTAATTGGGTGTAGAATATGATGAAATGAATTAGATTTCTGTTAAAAATTTATTTACCTCATAAAAAAGTACAAAACGAACTTAGGAAAATCGATAAAAATGAGAAAAACATTAAAATTTACTTTTTTTAAATTTTTGGTTTTAAATTGTGTTTAAATTGTCACTCTAAAAGCGAAAAAAATACGTCATCACATAGGCATGACGTCACCAAAGTCTGCACCCAATCATAACTAACCATACCAAATCGCATCTCCCAACTGAAGGTGTGTTCATAGTGATAATGCGTTATGAAACTTTAAATGCGTTTTTCTCAAAACTTCATTTTCACACACTAGGTCCCTTTTCTCGGAGAAGGTCACATATAATGATGAATGATTTTTTACAGTCTCTTTTTTAGGATTTTTAAAACTGCTTATTGTGTTATTTAGATCAGAAATTAAACAATTTGAATTAATCGGAATCTATCAGACTTACATCTAAATCTTCATAACCAAACAAACGATTATAAAAGTGTTCGGAAAAAATAAAAGAGACCAAGTAACCCAGTTGGTGATATAATTAAAAAAAAACCGGTTAACCGAACAAAAAAGACCGGTTTTCGGTTTTCTTCGAATTTACAAAATATTCGAAACCGATCGGTTTAAAAAAAAAACAAGTAAAAAAGGGCTAAATTCGGCTGTGCCGAATCTTTGAATACCCTCCACCATAGGGGCTGAAGATGATATACGTATATACTAAATTTTGCACGAACTGTAATATGAATATGTTTTGTCAATTTATGTAACGAACTTTTGTTATTTAGTTTTAGTAATGTTATTTATTTAGTTTTAGCAATGTGATTTACAGAGGTCTGAGGGTCAATTCTCGTTCTGTGAAACGGTGAAATGAAAAGTTTTTTCACGTTTTCATAGTACTTTTGATTCGCGTTCTGTGAAAAAATGTAAAGATATATCAAAACGTTTTCATATGAAAAAAAAAGTGGAACGAAACAAGATTTTTTCACGATTGCACAGCACTGGCGATTCTTGTTTTGTGTAACAGTGCAAACAACTGTCAAAATATTTTCATATGAAAAAATTGTTTACACAGACTATTTATAAGTGAAATAAACATGGAGAAGATTGTAAGAGGAAAGCGTGCCAGCGAAAGCCAAAAGGAGTATTTAATTAATTATTAAGAAAAGCATGTGGACATTGCAAACCATAAGTAAGTAGTTAAATAACCATAATCACACTTTTATTAATCCCATATTTACAGATTTGTAACTGCAGATGGTGCCAAATTTAGAGACGAAAAGTGTAAAGAATTAGCGGCGAGCCTTAACAGTTTTAGTGGGACCCAAAAGGACAGTGAAAAATGGCAAAAGTATGGCATATTTATTTATAGTTTATTTATATTCTTTATGAAATTTTTTTTTCTTTAAGTAATATTAGACTTCATATGCGCACCAAATATAGTTCACTTAAAGTAAGCCGATATAAATCCATGAAGTGCTTGTCGGTTGTCATCTCGAATGGATTGTGGTCAGCACGAAGTATGCGTCTCAGCACTCTCAAAAAATTTCTATAAATTATTAAATTATTTACTGCAATGAAATGCTTGTAACATCATTATCTTACCTTTGTTCATCCGGAATTCTTTGAGTAATATCCAATAATACAATTAATCCAGATATTTTTATATAATTATTTAAAATAAATTTTACGAACTTAATTCACTTTTGTTTACGTTTTTCTCTGTTTTGACATTTGCTTTAAATTTTGGATAACACAGTTACAAAATTTTCATGGGTACAGTGCGAATGAAACATTTTTTTCATAATACATACGAGAATCGCAATTTATGTATTTGTGAAAAGTTCGAGTGAAAAGTGCTTATGAAAACTAAAATGAAAAGTTTTTTTCACTTCACAATATCACAGAACGAGAATTGACCCTCTGCTCTGTTAGCGACTTTAACATTGTTCATTTTCACGTTAACTTAGTTATCAGAGTAACACACATATAGCTCTAAGAATGTTATTATTCTTATAGTATGTATGTAAGACAATAAATGTAATCGAACAATAAGAAGACTTAATAACATTTTTACTTACTTAACAGAAAAAAAATAGATACAGAAAAATTGTACAAATTTGTATGGAAAATTTAGAGGTACCTTCACATTTTTACTCATAACTTTTGAACCGCTTAACCGATTTTGCTCATTTTAAATACCAAACTGCTCGGGAGGATGTTCAATAATCTGGGTAAAAATAGGCACCCCCGCTTGCGTCTGCGCATCGTGATCGCCATTTCAACAGACAGACAGACGGACAGACAGACAGACAGACGGACAGACAGACAGACAGACGGACATCGCTAAATCGACTTAAAATTGCATAAGGATCACGAATATATATACCTTATGGGGTCTTAAACCTATATTTCGACATGTTACAAACGGAATGACAAACTGATATATACCCTCACCATATATGGTGGAGGGTATAAAGAAACTGGTTGACCGGTTTTCGGTTTTTGAATACTCTAATATCTAGTCCTTTTAAGCAAATACTCGTACTTGAGAAAGAGCTATTTGCAAAAAATTGCGAACACTAAAAATTTCTTCTGTAACTATTTTTGAACCCGAACCTGGTTAAATTTTTGGGTTCAGCGGGTTCGGTTTAAAAGTTTTTATAAACAGCGAACCTGAACCTGTCTGGGTTCGGGTTCGGTTTCAGACCCTGATAAATACTATATTAAAAGAACTTGTTAAATTTGTAAATATTTAACCACGCCTACTCTGCCTAATTTTTGCAAATATTTAAAAAGTTGTTTTAATTTTTTTTTTTTTTTGTAAAATACAGTACATTGATACGATACACAATTTGTGGGTAAACATTTGGCATGGAATTCCCTATATAAGGTTTTCCATACCAACTGACCTGCTAACATATTTTTTCTCAATATTTTGATAAATATTTAATGTGCATAAAACACAATTTTTACTGCATAAACTTTCTTGCCCTGATAATAAGTGTTTAAATTAAAAAGTTAGTAAGTAGTTTATTTAACTTCCAAAAAGAAACCCCAATATTCGATTAAGGTCAAAATTAAATATTCTTTTTACATTTATAATAATATATCGTATTTTTACTTAACTCACTTGTAGTGTCTGTGTCTGTTGATGACCCCCATCAATGAACTTTTGTTTTTTTCCCCAAACATTTTACATAATTTTTTTCTTATTTTGGGTTAATGGGCCAATATGTGTTTTTGTCTGAAGCAGCCAACCAACCAACCAACCTGTTGGGCGCAGAAAAAAAAGAGCAAAGTATTAAAAGTTTAAAATTGCAATAAGTATGAACAATTTACCTTACACCACAATACGAGTATAACACAGAAACATTTTTTTCCAATATATTGCATATTTTTATCTGTGTGGTAAAAGAAAGGAAAAATTTTAATAAAAGAAAATCATAAATTTAACAGTTTTAGTTTGTATTTTACCGAAGAGGAAAACATAATGTTATAACTTAAACAAAAATGAAAACAAAACAAAACTGATGACTTTAGCATTTGTAAATAAGAAATATAAATGTTATGCATAAAGAATTTTTTTTTTTTTCATATTTACATAAATATTTTATATGGACTTTATGCATAATTTAAATGTTTATAACATTACTTGTGATTAAACTTTATAACTATAAAAAATGTATGTAATAATAATATATTTCTTGTGCTTTATTGTTCCTTCAGATACTCTACAATTCCCACAACAACTGTAGTAAATAATGAAGCAACTTCAACAGCCACCACTATTATTATAACCGGCAATGATGGCGATGACGATGATGATGTTCCACCAAGTCAAAGAAGAATCATAAGAAGCAGCTCAAGTGAAGACATTATAAAAACTAAAAGCATAGAAAGAAAATCTAATGACAATAATAATAGTTATAGCAAAACCAAGGAACCAAAAACAATAGAAGAATTGTTAAACCACCAGAAAAGAATGCGTCGAGATATCTCTTCATCACCAGCCACATCAATGCATGGTAAGTAAAAAAAAACAAACACTGTACTACAAAACTATTTGCTTTACGCAAAGAAAATCAAAAAAAAAAACTTATTAAGTTTCGAATGCATATTGAGTATGAAAACAAAACAACAACAAAAAAAAAAAGAAAATATGAATTGAAAACAATTTGAAATTCTAATGATGTAGATAGAAACTAGAAAAGTTGATATAAACAGTAGCAGTAGTTGATAGTTTTTAGTTGAAGAAGAATATATATATAAAAAAAAAGTTGAAAAAGTTAAAAAACAATATAATAATAATTTTAAAACAAAGCTAATAAATGCAGGACAATCAACGAGCATGCCAGAGATACAGCAATGAATGTTGTGAAGTTGTTATTAAAGATATTGAAGTGAAGTGGCAACAATTGTTAAGATTGTCAACGTAGAGAAAACCCAAAGAAAGGTTGAACAAATTTATGCAAAAAGTTTTCAAATCAAGAAAATTGATATCAACATAAGAGTTGACGTTTTTTTTTTTTAAACTTTTTGCAAACAAAATTATAGTTGATTAAAATTGGCTATGAGATGCCCTACATACCAGTGCGATTTGGGTTTTATATTTCGAGAATGGTAACAAATTTTGAAAAAGGACTTAGTCCTGATTACAATAAAAGGGTCCAAAGCATATAAATCCAGATTATATAGAAGGCTTAGATTAAAAGCCTGAAAACATGGAGAAAATATGGGTCGAATAGCCGAAAAAAGTGCAGTTAAAATAAACAGTGAGTTTAGATCATTAAATTATTCTTGGATATGCGATAGATTAGGTTGAAAATATGTATCGAAAGTAAAGATACTCTTTACAACCGGCTCACGTCCACAAGTTGGACAAACACTTAAGCCCGAAAGTGGGTTCGTTGTGCGCTTTCATCGCGCCGCGGGAATCATATATCTCCCTATCTATTCCATTAACTCTTTCTTGTTAAGGAAAATTCTCAATCTCCTTCATTTCATTCTACTAAGCTCACCTAAAGATGGAATATTGTCGCCAGACAAGTGTGGAACCCTAATACTTATCAAGGCACGACAGCCACAAAGATAGTGTTCCAAGGTCACGTAATCCTACCCACAAGCCCTACAAGTCACCGAGTCCGCCCTACCCATTCGTAATAGGTGAGCCCTAAGCATTGAATTTCAAGTGAGACAACTTACACTCATAAAAAAAAGTTAGTAGAAAAATTTGTTAACGATTTTCAATCCCACTTTACTATTTTTGTACCGATTTTTAGTAAAAAAATTATTATTTAGCAATTTTTTTTTGCATTTACATTTTACAAATTACAGAATTTTTACAGAATATTTACAAATTTTTGTTACTGATTTCAGAAATCTTTTTAAAAAATTTTTGATAACCGATTTGCTAAAATTAGCAAAAAAAATGACTAATTTATAAAAGTGGATATGAAATGTTATTTCTAATTAAAACTTACACCTACAAACTTAAATTGCCTTAAAATGTTACATAGATTTAAAAAAGGGATCGAAAGTGAATATACCGGCTCATATCTAAAAATAGGATATTCTCTTAAAATAGCACTAAAAAGTTTTTTAATACTAAAAATCAACCCTATAAAATTTACTAAAATATTTTTCAAAACAGAAAGTACCAAATTAAAACAGAATGATAAATTCGTTTATGTTTTTACAATTTTTAAGCCTTTGATTTTTTTTTTTTAATTTTGAAAAAAAATAAGTAAAATAAAAAAATTGTACTAAAAATTTATAATATTTAGTAAATTTTTTGCTGATTTTTGCAAACAGATTTTAAATTTCACTTTACAAAAAGTTTACTAAAATTTAGTAGTGGCAGCTAATTTTTTTCTACAAATTTCATTGTACTACACGTCTGCAGATATGTATTGCTAAGATTAGCAAAAAATACCGCTGGGCTCAAATTAGCAAAATTTCCCGTAATAACAGCAAAATTTTCAGTTGCCATTACAATCTCTGAGTGTAAGATCACCTTAACTTGGAATATTGTCGCCATGCAAGTGTTGAACTCTAATACTTATCAAGGCCCGACAGCCACAAAGATAGTGTTCCAATGTCTCGTCAGCGTACCCACAAGCCCTACAAGTCACTGATTCCGCCCTACACATTCGGAATAGGTGAGCCCTAAGCATTGAATGTCAAGTTTTCTTACCAAGTTTTCTTTTAACGAACTTTAAAAGTCTCTTAGTCTCTTCCCCTATCCGGACATTTGCATACCATTGTAGTGGTCTCATCAACTCCTGCAGAGACCCATATTGTTCTATGAATAATAACCAAAATAGAGAAAAAATCAAAATTCAATGTATTTAATTCTTTCGCCCCTACTGGGATTATATGTCCCAACAATCTTTCTTACATCATACTTTAATGACGTAAAGAATGGAATAGAGCTCTGAAAGACTATTTCATATCTGAAATTAAAGATTGTGTAAAGAAAACGTTTTCGGAGGCTAGAAGTGAAAGTTCTTCCCAATCAATAGATGAAAACAGCCTATAAAACTTGCAGTGAGAATGTGGCCGCGGAAAGGAAACTAATTCTGAAATCACCGGAACTCTTGGGGTTGTCCTTAATTTCACATCCATGATTCGCAACAAGAATGTTGCTGTTATTTTCGACAGATTTTTCCCTGTTTCCAGCGTTCGGAACGTATATAAAGAATTAAAGAGAAAACCCAATTTTCCAAGGACACTTATGCTGATGGATTATCATCTGTAATGGAATGGATGTAATGGACTCTAAGGAAGTACTGTGCATATGGCAGATTAACTTTAGGTGCTGAGAAAGCTGTAAATTTATGATCATATAAATAAAAAGAAAAATGTCAATTGATCAAAGTAATTTATTGCTTATTTTAGCTTTATTGGAACATAAGTCCCACCGAGAAACATTCTTGGGATTATACAGGGTGTCCGCCGGGAAGGTATACTACTTTGTTTTGCCGCCATTTGGTAAACATTAGTCTTGACAGTTCATATTTGGCAGTCGTGAAGTAGACACGTGGAAAATTTATTATGGAAAAATATTTGATAAACCAACGTGTTTTAATCGTTAAAACAGCTCGCTCATGACAACCCCGATTTTCATGAAAAAATCATAATGAGTGACGAGTCACATTTTAATTTGAACGGATATGTGAATAAACAGAATAGTCGGTTCTGGGCAATGGAAACCCTCAAATTATTCATCAGTCACGTTTGCATTCATTAAAAGTGACAGTCTGGTGTGCAATTTGGTCAGGAGGAATCATTGGACCTTAGTTCTTTGAAAATAAAAACGGCGTAACGGTAACTGTGAATGGGGAGCGATATCGTGATATGATTGAAAACTTTTTAACGCCACAACTGCATGCTATTTTATTCCATACATAATTGCCGACATTCAATAATACATTTATCAATATAAGATTCATTCTCTTTCATTTAATCAAAAATTATAAACAAACAAATTAGTATACCTTCCCGGCGGACACCCTGTCCGGATAAAGGAAAGGATCTCCGAGTACCCATGTATCCAAAACATCTTATATATTGGCGTTATAATTGTATTTGTCGTTAAGGGTTAAAGCAAAAAAATATTGGAAAGAAATAAGGAGAAAAAAATGCGGATTTTTTTTTCAAGAACAAAACTAGCGGAATTTTTTTTATTAGAAAAAAGCACTTTGAGGCAAAACAATTGTGAAAAAACAATTTAAAGCTCAAAAATCTTAGCTACTTTAAAGCTCAAACCTGGAAAATCCCAAACTATCAGAAAAAAACAACTATGAGTAAAAAAAAGGAAAAGTAGAACAAAAACAAAAAACAAATTAGTCTCCCATGGTAATAACAGTTCATTCTCATAGTTCAGTCCTAAAACCCTAAATTCTTTTCGCATTCTTCAAGTTTACTGCGCTCAGAGAAGAATCTTTTCTGGCCCATTCCTCAGTCATCTCGTACTCTGCAATGTTACAATGCCCCGCAACCCATATAATCCTAATACTGTCCCTGGTTGAGGGGTTACTGATTTCCTTCTTTCAGAATAGTGGCTGATATTACAGAGTTCGAAGAAATTGCTTGTATCCATAAATATCCTTAATGAATTACTTAATGGCCTTGATCTCAGCCTGACACAAGTTATTATAATCCAAGAGGCGGAAGGAAGCCTTTTTCAACAGAGATACCACGTCTCAGTTATAAAAGCCACTCCCCATTTTCGAGGTATCCGTATATAAGTGAATACCTGGACTGTCCCTTAGGTAGGTAATTTCTAACTAAAATTATCTGCTACAACTTGCGGTTTTTGATCTCTCGAAAATCCTATCACAATTCAATTGTATATGGTTTTATCCTTGTAACACATCTAGAATCTTCTAGTGGTTTGTTTTTCAATCGTCACAAATTCATTCACCAGTTTTATTCAGCCGAAGCACACAGAAGGTGTCCTCATATTTTTACTGAATCTCAATAGCTTCTATCGAAGCGATATTTCCAGTATAATTTTGTATCAAGAATTACTTCTAGATTCTTCACCGTCTCATAGACTCTAATTGTTTTGCCTAAGAAATGAGACTCGTCATCATTTCAAGTTAAAAAGCATATCTTCGTTTTGTACTGGTTCACATTAAGTCCTCATAGCTTCAGAAGCACTCTTACCCAGAATTATCCCTCTTAAGAGTATCGAAACATCGTCTGCATAGCGGACGTGTTGGGACTGCTCATTGGCTTAAAAACTTAAGAGACTGACATATGTAGATCAAATGAGCTCTCAACGTGGTGAAGCTGCTCATGAAGCAAAGTATTCACGGAACGTCCCTTTAATTACGAGTGTTGTTAGAATATAAACGGCTCGCTATGGATTTTATCCTTAACCACTGAATCCAGGATCCCTTCCATGGGTTTCAGGAAAAATGATGTCAGCCATGCAAACCCAAAGACTTTGGTATGAAGACATTTTTTTGCTTTTTGGCATAACTTGTGGGTGTATGGTAGTCATCCTAGTTAAGCATAAAAGAAAATATTTGTCAGATGTGCGACAATCGGCTCAATGCTCTGTTGTAAAGAGCAGGGAAGATCTTATTTGGTCCTGCATTCTTAAAAGGGGATAAGCTTTTAACCAAGTCGATAGTATAAATGTGTGCTATAAGATCAAAAAGCTAACAAGGAGAGTGTCCCGATGGGTTCCCTCCGATCTTTATTAAATTCAGATGTGTGGAAAAACGGAAATTTGGCAAATTTTTTACCATACTTCTTTACCCCTAAACGTGAGATGGACCGCTTAAAAACAACTGGTCTCTTATTTACGAGTATAAACTTCTCTTTTTTACTGCGCAATCTTACCTTTATATGGGTAAAACCAATGGATATGTAATTCTCTCACCCTCTGTCTACACCTTGTGCCTGTAAATAGCAACTGGACTATTTTTAAGGAAAACTAAAGGTGTTTGAAAAGCAGTAAATTTATTAATTTAAATCCGCAAAAAAATTTCAGTTTCCTATTTGCATCCACATTTTATATAAGGAACTGAGAGTACTACTTTCTCTTTATTTTCTAAACACTGGTGCAACAAAGAGTTAAACATCTTTAATTGTTTAGCAGTATTTTTTTTAAGAAAAGCAACACTCAGGAAATTCTTCCTACTAATTAATGTGTGGCTTTCATTGGAATGTAAATGGAGGAGAGAAAGGTGGTGAAACACGAAGGGCTCCAAATATGGCAGAACTGTAATTGCGCGAAATGATAAATTTTCGTGTAGTTGTTGGTCATCATCTGGAGAGACGGCGAACTTGTTGAAGCTTTTCAGTTTAAATTCCTGTTATGTTATTTTTATATTTGTAAAAAATAACCATTATAATGAATGTAATGTAAGGTATTACACTCACCAAAAAAAGTCTGTAATGGCAACTGAAAATTTTGCTGTTATTACGGGAAATTCTGCTAATTTGAGCCCAGCGGTATTTTTTTGCTAATCTTAGCAAAAGATGTCTGCTGACGCGTAGTACAATGAAATTAGTAGAAAAAGTAGTAGTAGTAGCCGCTACTAAATTTTAGTAGACTTTTTGTAAAGTGGAATTTAAAATCTGTTTGCTAAAATCAGCAAAAAAAATTACTAAATACTATTAATATTAGTACAAAGTTTTGGATTTATTTTTTTTATCGAGCATCAAAAATTTTGATTATATTTTTTAAAAGATGTTTTATACAAAATGAAAAAAAAAATCAAAGTCTTAAAAATCTTAAAAATTGTTAAAACATAAACGAATTTATAATTTTGTTTTAATTTGGTAATTTCTGTTTTGAAAAATATTTTGGTGAATTTTTTTTTTACTTTTAAGGTTAAATTTAATTGTTTTTAGGGCTGATTTTTAGAACTAAAAAACCCTTTTTAGTGCTATTTTAAGTGGATGTCCTCTTTTTAGACATGAGTCGGTATCTTCACTTCCGATCCTTTTTTAATCCTATGTAACATTTTAGGGCAATTTAAGTTTGTATGTATAAGTTTAAATTATTAGAAATAACATTTTCTTCAATATCGACTTTTTTTAAATTAGTAATTTTTTTGCTAATTTTAGCAAATCGGTTTTCAAAAATTTGTAAAATGATTTCTGAAATTAGCAACGAAAATTTGTAGATATTCTGTAAAAATTCTGTAATTTGTAAAATGTAAATAGCAAAAAGATTTGCTAAATAATAATTTTTTTACTAAAAATCAGTACAAAAACAGTAAAGTGGGATTGAAAACCGTTTACAAATTTTTCTACTAACTTTTTTTTCTGAGTGTACATTTATATGGGGTGAAACCAATGGCTACGTAATTCTCTCACCCTCTGTCAACAACTTGTGCATGCAAACAGCAACCGAAACATTTTTAAGTAAAACTAAAGGTGAATTAAGGAAAACTAAAGGTGCTTGAAAAGTATTGAATTTATCAATTTAAATGCGCAAAAAAATTTCAGTTTCCTATTTGCATCCACATTTTATATAAGAAACTGAGAGTACTACTTTCTCCTTATTTTCTAAACGCTGGTGCAACAAAGGCGTAAACATCTTTAATTGTTTAGCAGTATTTTTAAAGATAAGCAACACTCAAGAAATTCTTCCTACTAATTAATGTGTGGATTTCATTGGAAAATAAATAGGGGAGAGAAAGGTGGTGAAACACGAAGAGCTCCAAATATGGCAGAACTGTAGTCCTGTTTTATTATTTTAAGCTTTGAAAAAAAAATACCCATTATAATAAATGTGATAAGTTCACTACATCAAAAAGTTCTTTCAGAATCTAAAGGATTACTTACTAAAAATCTTTAGAATCCGCCAAGTTTTGTAGGAGGGACAAAACTCATTACATTTAACTAGTAAATACTAAATTTATATTCTTTTAGACGAAAGAACATAATTTTTAAATAATTAGACAGAAGTTGAAAAATCTCAAAAACTGCCCGAGAGATTTTTAAATTTTTTCGACTCATATTCATCATCTCAAAATTATTAAGAAATTATGTATTACAATACAGCTACTAGAAAAGTGACTATTTAGTTAGGTTGTCTCTTATAAGTTGAAAAAAAAAATAAAATTGCTTATTTGTTATTGTGAAAATTTTATATATTCAGCATTTCTTAATCATTATTTCTTAAATTTTCAGATCCCTTCATAGAATTCTTTGCTCCCAATCATCGAAAAATTCTCGAAGAACAGGATAAAGAAATACGCAAAAGGACGGGTCTTAAAGGTGCTGCACCCGGCGGTGATGAATGGGTGTATTTGAATAGTTACTGTAGAGTACCAGAAAAAATGATTACTGGTTTTTGTCAAGGCACCCAAGAATACTGTCCACCTAGTCCGCAAGGACCACCAGGACCGCAGGGACCCAAAGGTCCAACAGGACCACCAGGTTTACCAGGCATACCAGGACCTAAAGGTAATCGAGGTGATGTTGGTATACCAGGACCAGCTGGAGTAGATGGTGCAGTGGGCCCCCTAGGACCAAGAGGACAAAAAGGTGATATTGGTATACCAGGAAGACCGGGTTTAGATGGACGTGATGGTGTGCCTGGTGAACCGGGACTGGATGGTGTTCCTGGTCGGGCCGGAGCTGATGGTATACCCGGTAAAGATGGTATGCCTGGACGAGATGGTAAAGATGGTCTTAATGGTAAAGATGGTAGAGATGGTGCGCCTGGACCTAAAGGATCACAAGGACCAGCTGGTGAACGGGGTCTTAAGGGTAAGTATAAGTTTAATGAAATTAACAAACTATAGACTGTAATAGCAAGGAAAGAATCGCATGTGATAATCTCAGATTTTAATGAAGTTAGGATGTGTTGTAAAGAAAAACATTCTAATGTAGGTTTATCTGAGATAATCGGCCATCTATGGGAAGAAAATCGTCGATTTTTTGTACTTTTTTGTTTGGGAGCATCTCAGAAACTTTTGAAATTTAATAAAAAACCTAAATAAACACAATGTGTTCGCGAAAAGAGGAAATTTGCTTATATTTTTGCACAATGTTGTCAGGTAATTCCAATAAGTACCAAAAATGGGCTTCGACAAAAATTCGATAAGAGCAAAACTAACACGAATATCGAAAAATTTAAAAAAAAAATTATTTTTTGTTAATACATGGGAATTTAGTAGTCATACTAACATAGATGATCTATTATGTACCCCCAAGTTAACAGAATTTGTACAACAACAACAACAAAAAGTAGCAGTGATAGGCACTTGAAACGTCCCCATTCGAAAATATAATATTTATTTAAAGATCCTTCCACTTGTGACCACCTTAATACCCAAGATGACCGATAATCTCAGATACCCTAAACATGAAATTTTGTAAGATAAATACTAGTTGTTTAATAAAATCTATGAAGTTTCGTCGAAATTCAGCCAATGAGATTTCGGTAGATTTTTATAAAAATAATTTTTTTTTTATACATGAAAAATTTTATGTATTGTAACGACGTGTTTCGGCCGTGCCCAGGGTTCGTTATCAGAAATTTATTTGTGATAAAAACGTTATAGCATTTAAGAACTCTTTATTTAATTGTTTTTTATAATGCGATCATTTAACACAAATCTCATAATCGGGTATATAACACGGAGTTGACAGTACAGTTTACACGTCGACGAATCACTAAATATGGCATACAACCAACCTAACGATTTGCGGCATACAACCACTTACTAATCCCTACGACCTACTATGGCAAGACCACCAATCTAACTGATTGATTTTTTATTCTCGTTTGGTATTTATACCTGATGACCATATATGTGTATAGGGCTATATACTCTCAAATTTTAGATCCGAAGATACATGTTCATATATGATATCATTTATGATCAGATTTTTAAATATGCACTGATATATATGATGATTTATGCCCATGTTTTATTATATACAAGACCATTGATGACCCTGTATGTTCCTATATATATATTTATTTTCATATGAGTATCATCAAAATGGACAATTCTTAAAAAATAGGGGAATGTATTGTACCGTGAAACGATTTTACCTTAAAATTTTGATTTTTGGGATATTTCCGGCACTTTTATACAAAAAAATGTTTTTCTAAAAAGTATTTTATTTATCATTGCATTCATGTCTAACATAAATTTGGGTCTATTAGGCAAAAAGATTAAAAGAAAAAGAGGGTGTTGTACTTTGAAGCGGGTGTTGTACTTTGAAAATAGTAGCAAATATTTCAGGTTTTATAGAACACTTAAATCTGTCTTTTCGGCGGAGTGACAGACATTTGAGATTTAAAAGTATCAAGTTACAACACATAACCCTAAGGACTTTTTTTATTTTCTAAAAGACTGTATGTTCTAACAAAGAAAGAAAACTCCTGGATAAATGCCAAAGTTATTGCAAATTATGTTCCACAAAACTTTTGAATCTTTCACTTAATATCAACCAGGCGTATGAGTGTTATGATTTGGTACCAAATGGGTTACAACACTCATACGTCTAGTCTAATTTACTTTAATTTGATGAAAAACTCCAACAATTTGTATTTTCTTAATATATACCTTTATATGATTTTTATATTTTAATTCTTTTTCCTCCTAATTACTTTTCATTGTTAAAATCTCCAAAAAAAAATTTGTTTCTCTGTGTACGCTAATTTGGTATAAAATTAATTAAACAAATTGTCTAACATTTCTATTAAGTTTTCTATTATTGTTTTGTTTTTTCTTATTATTCTCTAATTCTTATTCCCTGTTTTGTTAAATCCCATAACTAATGACCTCAACCTCTTACAACTCTTGTTTAAATGTTAATATTAACCGACGTTTTACCAAACGAGATTAATGGTTTCTAACTTCTAACTTTCTACCATTGGCCACACCAACAATAGCCATCAGCAACAATGGCAACTCGATTTAAATTGTTTGCAATGATGAAGAAGAAAACAAAACAAAGTTTCCTTTATATTCATATAAAGGAAACTTTGCTTATACTGCACTCACTCTCTGGTCGTTTAACAAAGCGCTGTTCGATATTAAAAAATCCAATTGGTCCAAGCACTAAATTCTCGTTTATTTGCATTTACAACTATAACTACTGCTATTGCTGCTGCTGCTGGTGGAAAGTACTACTACTAGTACGTACACATTCTTATATACTTTTAAGGGAAGAGTGCCAAAGAAAAAATATGCAAGGAAAATGCTTTGACAAAAAAAATCTATTAATGTGTATTAACTCATTATTTCATTTATCAAGCAACATAGAGCAAGAGTGCTTCCATCAGCATGAAAATGCATTTGCATTAACTTTTGGTTCTGAGAAGTTTCTATAAAGTTTCTTTAAAGTTTTTTTTAATTTTTTGCTATATGCCATAAGATTAATAATCATTTTCTGTTTGGAATTTATGATAATATAATCTTAAATCGAACGTGGTAATACTCATGCTGCAATCTCTATATTAACTAAATCCACAAATAAAAATATAGTAAATTTTATTAAATTCCATTTGTGAATAATTCCTGATGAATTCTTCTTAGTTTTTGCTGGAAAAAGTCTTAAGATTTTAATGCTTTTTCCTATGAAAACGCTGTCGCTGAATCTGATAATATTTTAGTAGAAAAAAACATATAAAATTTAATTCTTGTTACAAACAAAATTGTTATCAAAACTTGATATGATAAATGTGCTTTATAAGAAAAAGTCTCAGAATATATTCGCGATGGGTTTTTATATAGAGAAGTAATCAAAAACTGATATTTTTTTTTTTTTTTGAAAAAGCTCTCTGAATCTTAGGGTACAAGACCTTAAATTAAAGAATTTTTGTGTAAAAATCTTCTGAAGCTTAAGTCAAAAAATCTCGAGCTCTGACTTTTTTTTACAGATGATTATCAAAACACAAAGTTCGTAAATAAATTTCATTTAAACTTAATAAATTAACGTGGAGTTAGCTTTCATTAGCTTTTTCCTTTAAAGTTTTATGTTAAATCTAGCTGGAGCTAGTAACTTGAAATTCGGCAAGGAATGTTCTCTACTTGCGTGACCACTATGATGGGACTTATAAAAAATCCTAGGGAGAGAGGAAAAATACCAAAAAGTCTTCCGCTTGACGCCCAGCCCAAAGTTTGGACTTGCAAATGGATTACGGGCTTATATAGCAAAAGGCTTTTTTTAAGTTTTGGCCAGCAAAGTGCTTAACATTTTGGTTTAAGGAGGGAGGGGGGGGAGTCTCCTTCTTAACGGCCTGCATATACCGCTTTAGCTGGAACTTTTAAATATGTGTTTAATGTGTGTTTAGATACTTTTTCGAAGTTTCACCAGGAGCGTGGTAAAAATGAGTTTCAAAAGGGGAAAGTCTCTCTCTAAACGGTTTTGAATACATACCAGAACATTAAACTTTCGAAAGCGTATGGAAGTAGAATAACATTGAAAGGGGTGCCATTGAAACATTTGGAAAAGGAACGAAATTTTGAATGGAACGCGGAATGAGTGAAATTGAAACACTAAATAAGCAAGTAAAATTAAAAAACTAGACATCGGAAACTAAATGGAATGGAACAGGGAACGAGAAGAATTGACATATTGGACAATGGAATGGAACAGGAAACGAGTGAAATTGAAATGTAACGGGGAACGAGTGAAAATAAAACTCTATTTATGGGGAACAAAATGCAATCTGGAACCAGTTGAAATTGAAACACCAAACAAGCGGGACGAAATGGAAAGAAACACTGAGGGCAGTTAAACAGTTAAAACACTAAACACATAAACCGAATTGGGAATGAGTGATCCTGTATTTAAGTGATATTTATCTATTTGAATATGGATATTTTTCAATTTTAACGTAAATCTTGACTGTAAATAAAATTTAAAACGTTTATCATTATTCAGTGAAATCAAATTCTTAATTCTTTAATTTGAAAAAATAACATAATTTGAATGCTATGGAAATGAAATTATTAAATTATTTAGTCAATTCAGTGCATTTGGCCCATGTGTGTGTGATGCATTCACTAAGACGGAGGGCTTTGAAATTTTAACGGGTGGATTAAAAAAAGAATACCCAGATACCTACGGTTAATAATCCTAAATTTAAAATACATATCGCTCAAGACTAAAAAAAATCAATTTTGCAGAAAACCTACTGAGAAAAATACAAAACACTTTTGTTTGCCATTTAATCAGAGAAAGAGATATCACTACCATTTCTTTTGTTATGTTTTATATTATGGTGTGATTCATATGCATCAGTAAATCAACAAAGACGTTTTTTGAAATAAATGAGCGGTTTATGTTCTTTGGAGTATAAACTTATTTAATGATATAGTATATTTTTTTGCATTTTTTCTTAGATCTAGGTAAAGATAGGAACTTAAGAGGAAAAAAGTACCTCTACCAATCAAGGACTTTATTATATTATGAGATGGACAGAGTGCAAAATCATAAGTTTAACAGAATACCAAATTTCATAAGCTCCATTTTCAGCATTTGAGGATCAAGTTTCGCAACTTCTAAGAAGGAATTTTGTAAACTATAATTGAAAGCATAGAGCCAATCATTAGCCAAAATTCACAATCACCCTTATTCTAGTTGTCGTCGTCGACACAAGACAATGTCGTCTTGAGATTTTTTTTTGCAATTGGTATTCCCGTTGCCGTTATCGAAAATAATTGATAACTGTCGACAAGTATTTGGTATTCTGTAAGGAAATGTGACGACGATATTGTCTTGAAACGACTCTGATTTTGTCGACACAATTTTTAGAAACGACTTGAGGAAAAGTAATGACTGAAAAAAAAGGGAAAAATTGGAAGAAATATCAAATTTATTAAATGCACTTGGCCCACCGAGAATAATGTGAGATGGATGGCACAAGGTAAAGAAAGCATGATCATATCAAGTGCATTATAAAAATATATCAAAATTTATTTATAGGTTTGGCGAGACTTAAAATTTAAAGTAAAAAAGAAAATGGTAGCCAACAAAGCCGAGTGTAATGCTACAGGTGGCGGAAGATTCAAGCAATTTATATTGAGCCCGCTGGAGCAAGCTGTGGCAAATCTTCTACAGTTTCAGAAACAGCTGAACCCTAAGTTAAAGTCGTTTCCAACACTGAGCTGGTACGACCCCTGTGTTAAAAATCTTAATGTAGCTGCCAACTTTATTGTTTTGGAAATAAATGTGGACTTGATTCCGGTTTTCAAATTAGGTGCTATTGTTTCCAGCACATCTTTGTTTTATTCAGCCGAAAGTAACTTTCAAACCTTTTAAAAAAATTAGAAGATTAACATTCTTTAAAGTAACAGACTTTGATTTTGCTACTCATTTGTTATCCGGCAGATTAAAGATATTGGATTTCTGTATGAGAAGTCTTCTTTCCAATACTAGATTTTCTTTATTTTGTCGACGTCGTTACAACACTGTTTTAGAATACCAATTTGGTGTCGAAGTGATGGCGACGTCGAAGCAAAGTGATGTTGACTCAAAAACGACGACGACATTGATAACGACAAATAGAATAAGGGTGAATATATTTTCCGTCACCGACTATACATAGTTTATTAAAAAAGTAAATTTTCACTTTGAAAAACAAACCACAAAAATCGTTTTTTTCTACGTTTTGTCAGTTAAAAATTAATGGTTATTTTAAAGGATTTTCGATTACTTTTACTACTTTTGTCGATTATTAAACAAGGATTGAAAATAAGCAACAAAATGGTTTGAATATAATGAAAAATTAGTAGTCCTTTTTTTGACTGTATTTTCGATTAATTTAATATGTATTTTAGATTATTTTTAACGAAATAATATTGTGAGTGAAGGACCTTGGCTAACTCTGTACATCTTAAAAGTTTCATAGTCCTGGCTAAAATCAACGTATTAGAAAATGCAAAACTTTAGTCTAAATGGTAAATGGTGAAACTGAATTCTCAGAAATTTGGCTTTCTGTCAGTCTTTTGATTTTGCTTTCTGTCCATCCTACTTTTTTTAAAAAGTTCTTGCTTTAAATCGCTTTGGCTAGAAATATAAAATTTAATATATGTGTTACTTGGGTTATGAACTTATTTACTGAAATATATTTTCTGAAATTTGCAATAAGAACTTAGAGTTTAAAATGGGAAAAATTAACCATTAATACTCAACCCAATCAGTGGACCTAGGAACCTAAAATTTGGCATATGGGTTCCTCCTCCTGCGTAGACATTCTAAAATATGAGGATTTTGAAAACTTTTGTGGTACAAAAGTTATCATAACCCATGTAAAAATCGAAATATATATGAGCATACATGATCATACATGGGTCTGTATATGATCATACATGGGCATACATGGTCATATACGTCCATACATGATCTCATATATGACCATATATCTTCGGATCCGAAATTTGAGGGTATATGGTGATATATGTGCATATATTATCATACATGCTCATATATTATTCATTTATGCTCGTATATGATCATATACGTCCATATACCCTCAAATTTCGGATCGGAAGATATATGACCATATATGAGATCATGTATGGTCATATATTGAACAATGTATTGACGTATATGACCATGTATGCCCATGTATTATCATATACAGGCCCATGTATGATCATGTATGCTCATATATATTTCGATTTTTACATGGGAATCCTCATATTTTCAGAATAAAAGTTTTTTAAAATAAAAAAATTTGAAAAAAATTTTCTTACTGGTAACTAATTTTAGAAATTAAGATTTCCTTGAAATAATTTAATATTTCCTCACTCAGTTCTCCTCTTTTTTTTCTTAAAGTATCCTTCCCTTGTTAGTTTTTTTTTTTTGAATTGTTTACCAAGTAAATATTTGACTAAAGGAAATAAAGAACAAAAAGCAAAAAAAAAAAAAAACACTGGGAAATGAAAACAAAACGTACACGCTCTTTGCTTAAATATACATTCATTTACAAACACCCTGACAAAACAACATTAAAAAAAATGTTGTTAAAAAAACTTTGTTTTTTTTTTTCACTTGAATTACAATTAAGATTGAATTTTTTTTAGCTATTTCTTTTTAATTCTTTTTTTTAATACAAAGTGTTTTGTTTTCTCAAGTTGATGGATCGTGATTAATAGTGGCATGATTAATGGTAAAAACCAATGTGGTTAACATTATAAATGGATTTTGTGTAACAGTTATGGCCTTTTAATGGACATGGATAAAGTAAAGAAAAAAAATAAATAAAAATACTTAAATAAAAAGAGAAAATAAATTTATAACAAGAAAGAAGAAAGAAAGGGAAATAACAACCTTATTTATAACCAGATAAAAAACACTTAAGTTTAAAAAAAAATTTAATTGAATTTCTTGTTTATTGTTTCCTTTCTACTAACAGGCATTGCCGGACCAAGAGGTCGACCTGGTAAATCCGGAACAAATGGAACACCTGGTATACCGGGTGTTAATGCCTACAAGGTACAAGCGAAAAATGGTACCTACTTAAGTGATCTACTGATACCACCTTCAATAGCGGGTAAGTGAAAGTAAAAGAAGTAGTTAAAGTAACAACTTTAGCGAAGGAGTTAAACAGAAAATATTTATTGCATTTTCCACTTAATGCCTCTGGGCCAAATATGTTTTGTGTACTACTGAATAATATTTTACAATTAAAAAAGTTTAGAAAATAAATTTGTACAAAAAATTATGCTTAAAACTAAATTATAATTTAAATTTAAAATGTAAGTTAAATTGTAAATGTTAATGGTTTTTCTAATTTCAAAGAAAAGACACAATTACAATAATCCCAAAATGTCACTTTTTTCACTAGAAAAATAATAGTTTTGTATATTAAATTTCATGGAAGCGTATTGTTCTAAATTTTCATAAGAAATTTTAATAAGAAATATTTTTTTTTTATATGGAGTGCAACAGTGCAACCTGAACAGTTGAATGTTAACTGTGAAGCATACTTTACGGTTAAAATGAAAGCAGTCGTAATAATACGTAGTTGAGGTTATATCCATACATTAAGTTTCATTTTAAGTTAAGTTAGTGTGGGTTGTACAACACAGATTAAAAATTGTCCGATACTGATACCATACCCTAGAGGGGGAAAATAAAGAGAGAAAAAGAAAAAAAAAAGGAGAAATGGGATTGAAATAAGAATTTTCCAGTATTCCTTTTGAAATCTGAGGTAATCGGACAGGAGTAATTTATGAACAGAATCCATACATAAGATGTCATTATCCAAAAATGCTCTGTCTGGTTCTAAAGAAAGCTAGACAGTAAAAGACAAAATGTTCTGTCGTGTCTTCCTCTTCCTTCACACATGATACATTCTTGCCATATGACGAGCAGAAATATTTCTTCCCGAAATCAGGCCAGTCACATTTTCATCTGTTTTGCCTACAAAACACTTCGTACCACCACATTTAGTCCCGTTTGACCACCTCTAAATGAAACATAGTATGCTGATACTAAGCTACGGTTCCGGATTCATGGTAGTCTAAACCGATCCAATGCACGCCAATGAGTCGGTCATTTTATTGCCCCACAAGACCAGGTACCAATAGAAGTCAGGCCCTGTTCCTCATAGAGAACTCGTTTATGAAGTGATTGGAGTCACTACATATACCCAGCAAAATAAAATGGATGTTATTCTTTACGAATCTCTTTTTCAGAACATCCAAAGAAGTTAATAGTGCAAATTTTTCGATTTGTAAGAAGTCATTTTAAACAACTTCCAAAATGTTGATATTAGCCCCTACTAGTTAAAAAAAAAACAATTATTTAGTTAGTCTATAAATGGTTAATTCATTAAGTCATTAAATGCCTTATTGAAAACATATTTTGCATGCCAGTGACATTCATTTTGTCCTGGTCGGAATAATAATTCTTGGCGTGTTCAAAATTACATTTTTAACTTAAAAAAAGCCACTCCCTATAATTATTTTGTAGTCCCTATATTTAACAACTTCCGTAAACTAATGAAAAAGTCCATCTGCTCATCGATTTTTCATAGCACCGAACCAAACTACTTCCTCCCAATGACACGCCAATGTTAAAATCATTAATGATTCACCGAAATTTTCACAACTTCGTGTTCAGTAGATGTAGTGTTAAACTACTTCTTCCTCAGCTTTTATTTTGCTGGGATACTGATACACCTGTCCCTCCATCCATTATCCAATTCGACCCAATTAAAAATAGCGTAAATCTCAGTCTGAAAACCTCTGCCATAAGAGTACCTCTTCACATCTTCCAGATACCAGCCGGATCCAGTAACGTTAGAGCTACTAGAACCACCAGTGTAGGTCAGAATAATCGACAAGTAGTTTAGTTGCGTTAGCCCAGTCCTTCTTACTCGAAATGATTACTCCATACTTTATAGCGAATTCGATACAATGGCAAAGCCATTAGAAACATCGGACTATGTTTGGAAAGCCTTTCGATGATAAGATCATGCCCTGTGTTGCAATCCATATAACAGCTTTAGTTTGGAGTCTGCATATTGATTTTATAGCCACGCCCCGTATATAAAAATGTAAACATATCATGTCTAACATAACATTAAGAGAAAAACTAGGTGTAGTACTTATATCACTCATAATACCCAGAGCATCACCTTTTTGTTATTGGTTCAGCTTAGCCTGAAATATTTTTACCATTGTTCTTGTCATGACGCTTCGATAACTGTCTGGTATACCTGGTAGGCTTTATACCCTAAGTATTTTCCAAAGCTGTCCGACACTGCCGGAATATCCGCAGTTTACTATTTGCAGTAACCCTTAGTTATTTAACTTCCGTAGACAGTTGGAGAGTAAGCCCCCTATATCACCGGAAGGTGCGTATTCCTTTTTGCGTAGACCCATATCGAAAAGAACCTTAAAATAAGATCATCAAAAGCTGACTCACAGGATCTAGCACTTTAATACTGACCGAATGAATTTCTTCGCCAATTGTTCCAGTCTTTTTTGTAGCAACAATGATAAACTGATCGGTCTAAAACTATTTTCCAAAGTGTAGTTTTTTTCCCCAGGTTTGCAAATGAAACCCCCCTTTACATCGCACAAGTATGACGGAATATATCCATGAGCCAAGCTGGCCAAAAAGACTGGCTTTAGAGTATAAAGCTCATTAGCATTTTAGGATACCATACCATCAAGGCCAGGGGAAGGACCGGCGTATCTGATCGATTCTTCTATAGCTACTCTGGATGCTATACTCGGGTCACCCGGAGTTGTACTAACATCAGGTCATGCAATAACATCCTTTAACTACGTCGTCACTTTGCATTCTGTTGAGGGTTTGTAAAGGTAGGATCAAGTTTATTAATTTTTCGCCGAATTTTGTTTCTGAAAGAACTTGCGGTTTATAGCTGTCTTCCTCACACCATTTATTTCCTCATATAAAGTTCTATAAGGATCCAGTTTGACTTGCAGCACCATTTTCAGTGACTTTTAAATTTCCCGCCTCTTAACCGAAGGCGCAACACTTTTCCTCTCAACAGGCATCTGTCAGTCGACTCCTGACAAAATTTTAACAAGCTGCATCATTGAGTTTGACAGCCACTGATAGCAGAATACCGCGTGATTTGATTTGAGGATTGAAGAGAACATGGAAAACGACAGTTTCCATGGAAAAAAATCCATGAACTGCTCCCTCATCTGCCCTGTTCTCTGGATTTAGCCTCGAGTGACTATTTCTTGTTTCCAAATCTAAAGACATGGTTCGACGGAAAGAGATTTGATTCCATCGATGAAATAATCTCATAAACAAACCTATTTTGATGACCTCGACAAATCTTATTTTCTGGAAGGGATAAAAAAATTGGAGAAATGTTGGATAAAGTGTATAGAGCTTAAAAAATGATTTTCTATCCAAAACCCTGTGTTTCATTCAAAAAGTCACGGACTTATTGGCCCACCCTCGTATGAAGCTTGCCTGGTCTAAGATTTGTTTTATACTTAATTAAGCCGAAGGTTGTCTAAAGAAATCTTGTCTTCATTGAAGTAAGCCGGTTGTAAGCCCGGGAAAATATAAAGTGTTGAGGTAAAGGAGTGATTCGGTTAGTAAATTTCGAAGCTACATGAGAACTCCCAACAATATTCTATTTTTGGGCAGGAGTCCGTAGTGAAGAGTATCTTCACACCGGATCCCTGTTTTGAAAATTAACCAAACCCATGAGATGGTAATTATTTCAATCAACGTCCTTTCGATATTTTAGGTCTCTATTTAGAAACTTCCTAGAACTTTTTTTCAGCTCTGCACATTCCACCAGGGAACAAACAGATGAGCCGCGGCTTCTTTTCACATGTCTAATAAATCTTTTTCTATTTACTTTAAACCTGTGCGCATATTCAGAAAGCTTATTTATTCGTCTTTTCAAAAGTGTTCAAAAATTAAAAAATGATCAGATAATAACTTACTTAAAATGTTTTTAGTCTGTGAAGTCTTAAAAAAAGTTATTTTCACAACAATTTAATTTTGTGATATCTACTCAACCAGACCAACAACCTGGTCAAGGTTATTAGAAAACTATATTAACCCTTTCCTGGTCAGTGATACCATATGGCATCATGCAGATTTCGTGAAATTTTTAGTTCTGCCGAGTGTTAAAAAAGCACATGCGAACATGTTCGGACCCGGTTGATGGTCCATATTATGGACACAGGGTTTCAACAATGTTTATTCAAGCTTCCCACTCGGGATGGAACAATGCTTGCCACAATAAAAAAATCAAGCGACCCCAATAAAAAAAATCAAGCGGATTTGGATTTGGGCGTTTCCCATCAATCTACTCCACTTAAATTTAGTATTAAATTAAAAAAAAAAAATTCTGTCCGGTATTAAATTAAATTTACTTGTAGCACCGTGTTATTATTAGTTTGTGTGCTTTTGGTTTGAAATTTAAATCCTACATTTTTTTTAGATATTTTAATAAAAAAAAATTAAATCAGTTTGCATAACAAACATTTCAATTTAAAAGCGTTCATTATAATATCAAAATTATTAAATTTTCCAACTCGCATACTCATGACAAAACCAAACCAAAACAACCATAATCAAAGTCATGGTCATTAAGTTGTGCACAGAGTTTTCAAAGAATATATTCAATTTAAAGCAAGTGACTTTGTTAATGCCAATTTTTTGTCAGGTTATAGTTATAAAATTTCTTAATTAATTTTGCTTAATTCCATAAGCAAACTGCTTACAGAAGTGACTGAAATTTTGTTTCACACAAAAATTTTTATTCTCCATTGGTACCCTCCGTTTTTAATACAATTGGGATAAATGATGGATGAAACTGAGAATAAGGTATATGTGCCTAAGTTATCCTAAACGTATGAGTATTTTTTTATTACACATACGTAGTGTAGTCCCTTAATATTTTCTTATATTGCTCTTGATTTCTTGACAAAGTTGTAAGCTAAGCATTAGGTAAACAACACAAAGAACTGAAGAATACATTCTTTTAAATTATTAATTATTTATAAATATGTATATAAATATATAGTATAAAAGGCCATGACCGAACATGCATTTTAAAAATCACTCAAGCACATAAATTAAAATTAATAAATACCTTACTACTACATACACATACATGCAGCACGGTATACAACACTACATTCATAAATGTAGTTTTCATTTTTCTTTTCAACATTTTTATTTTAAAAGTATATTTTTTGTTTTATTTTCCTTATCACAGACATAAATGCACCTTATATCCAGCGTTCTTTAATTGTGGAAGAAGGCAAAACATTAAATTTAAGCTGTGCCGCCACCGGTAATCCAATGCCCCATGTTGAATGGCGTCGCGATGATGGTCGTACAATTAATGTACATGGAGTTGAAAGTAAGATATAAAAAATGATTTACATATAAATCGTTTATTTTATATGCATATAAAACATTAAAAGATTTATATCCGGCTGATTGTATTTTGTACTTTTTTTTTCTTTTTGATGTCTTTTTATAATTTTCTCTTTTGTTTTTGCTGTGGCATTTTAAAAAATATACATATATTCATTTCGTTTGGTGAATTTAACATACAACAATACAAAATAAAGTGTCATCTGTAAGTGGACAATATCTGAAATTCACCAATATAACGAGAAATCAAATGGCTGCCTATACATGTTATGCAGATAATGGTTTAGCACCAGTAGCGAATGCAACATTTTTGGTTGAAGTGCATTGTAAGTAGCATATGTATAATTTTTTTTTAGTGAGGGGGGGGGGGAGAGAGGGGGTTTACAAATGTAGGGTGGTAAGTAGAAGATTTATCTTAAATGAAAAATTTACATATTTTTGTATAGAACTCATACAGACAATTAGAGGTATACCCGGGGTCAGATAGAATAGAGAAAATTAATGGTTCTGTATTTTTGTCAACAGTCCGATCTTATGGTTTAAGGTGGGGTAAATTTGTAATTTTTGTTTGTTTAGAAACAGTTTTGAAATTTACGAAATTCAAATTATTTTGTACTTAGGGCTTTTTTTTTAAGAGAAGCAACACTCCGGAAATTCCTCATTCTACAGGTTGGTTGAAAAGTTCCTGCGCTCACTAAGAAATGGCACTGCTAGCTCCAAACTTTTTTTTTCTCAAGTTGGTATAACTGTGCTGAGAACACATGCAAAGTTGCAAGTCATTCTGTCAATTCTTTCTTTGTTTACAAGCCATTTGAAGTTGACGTGTCATTGATTTTTTTTAATATGGAAAAAATTGAATATCGTGCAGTCATCAGATTCTTTGTTTTGAAGGGTTTAAAAGCAAAGAAAATTTATGAACAATTGTTAGAAGTGTATAAGGAGTCCTCACCTTCAAAACGCACCGTTGAATTTGGGCTGGCGAATTTAAACGTGCTCGTACCAGCCTTGAAGACGATCCACGCGAAGGACGACCAAAAACTGCAACTACAGCAGGAATCATTGAGCAGGTACATAATATGGTTAGTGAAGATCCAAGTTTGACTAAGCGTGAAATTGCTAATGCCATAGGCATCTCAGACGAACGAGTACTTCATATTTTACATGAAGAATTACGTATGAAAAAACTGTTTGGAAAGTTAGTGCCGCACACATTAACAATTCAACAAAAACTGGATCGAAAACAAATTTTTCAGCGTAATTTGGAGCGTTTTAAGCCGAATAAAACCGACTTCTTGCGTCATTTTATAACTATGGATGAGACTTGGATCTACCACCATGATCCTAAATTGAAACAAGAACGTTTACAGTGGACTGAAGCTGGTTGTTCAGCTCCAAAGCAGGTGAAGTCACAACGATCAGCAAAGAAGGTTATGGCATCAGTTTTTTGTGATGCAAAAGGAATTTTGTTGATTGGTTATCTTCAGAAAGGTAAAACAATCAACTCTTAATATTATTGCAGCCTTTTGGATCAGCTGGATGAAAAAATTCGTGATAAAAGACCTGGTTTAAAGAAGAAAAAAAATCATTTTTCATCAAGACAATGCACCTGCTCACAAAAGTGTTTTGATGATGGCTAAATTCAAAGAATTAAAGTACGAATTGCTTGAACATCCACCGTATTCACCAGATTTGGCTCCCACTGACTACTATCTCTTCAGAAATCTCAATCAATTCCTTCGTGGAAAGCATTTTTCGTCGAATGAAGAGGCCATAGCAGCCGTAGACGGTTATTTTGCAGAGCTTGCGGAAAACCATTATAAGGATGGGATAAAATTATTGGAAGATCATTGAAACAAGTGTATTGAGCTTCTAGGAGATTATATTGAATAAACAAATATATTTCGTAACAAAAACAGTATTCTTTAATTTCGAGCGCAGGAACTTTTCAACAAACCTGTAATTATTGTATTTTCCAAAGGGAAAGGGGATAGAGCTGAGAAGAAAGCTGTTGAAGTATGAATAGCTTAAAATATGTCAACACTGTAATTGCGCGAGACGAATTATTTTTAGAACAGTTGTTGGAGTTGTTGACGAAATTATTGAAACTTTTTAGCTATGGGAACACCGAAGGAGGACGTTGCAATATGTATGAGGGATAAAAAACTCATATACATATATTATTTTCCTAAATTGATGTTGCCGTGGCTGGGGATCGAACAAGCAACCTCATGTGTTACAGTCCAAAGCTCTAAAAATTAACCACAACGTAAAAATAGTGCTTCGAGAAAAACCCAACTTAGGAGGAATTTCGATAAAAGCTGAAACAACCCTCGCTTCAGTTAGATTGTGAAGAATATATACACTCAAAATATATTTTCCGTTACCGATTGTAGTTTATTAAAGAGTAATACTAGAGTTTATTTTTCAATGAAGAATTCATTGAAATTCATAGAACTATATTTTTCAACTATTTGAATCAGTCATTCAAAAAACAAATTATAAAAAAATAGAGGCTTTCATTAGGAGTTGATATTTTTTGTTAAATGTAAAATTTTATGTTTTCTGTTTCTAAAAATAGAAACTCAAATAATTCCTTTTTGTTTTTACCAAAATAGTTTGTTTAAATACAAAATTGTATTAATAAAAATTTCAAGAAATTCTTCAAATATGTAAATATACACACATAGAAAATAAAAATATATACATATGTGTGTGTGTGTGTGTTGTGCATTTTAATTACATACACATAAAAAAAGCTTTCAATTTGAAAAACAGACCACAAAAATTAGTTTTTTCTAACGTTTTATCAGTTAAAAATTTATAGTTTTTTTAAACGGCTTTCGATTGTTTTTACTACTTTTGTCGATTATTAAACAATGTTTGAAAATAAATAACATAATGTGGTAAATATAATGAAAATTTAGTAGTCCTCTTTTTGATTGTATTTTCGATTAATTTAATATGTATTTTAGATTGTTTTTATCGAAATAATATTGTGAGTGCATACATTTAATGCCACTTAAGCATGATATTGGACCGCTAAAAAAACGTAGTCATTATTTTTCTCCAAATTTCAGTGAATTCGTATATGACTCACATATTTTAATTGGCAAATGATTAAAAAAAAAAATATATCCGCCATATTAAATCTGACATTTTAGGTTTTAAATCTCTGATATCAGATTCGAATTCAATGACTGCCAAAAATTCCCGCTTTAGTAATTTCAAATCAATCCGATCTTGTATTGTATGTGCTCTTACCCCATATTTGACCTGCATTTGCTATTTTTAAAAATCGATGCTCGATTTGAATTCAGTGGCGCCGAAAACGCCTATGTAACAATAACTCAGTCTGTTTCAATAACTCATAAACTAAAATTACAAATTATCGACCCTCTAGTAGGAATCTTACCTATGACCCCTCAATTATAAGCTACTTACTTACTAACCATGCATTTTTGAGATCAATGTTTTGGTATTTTGAAAATTTTACTTAAGTCTTATGATAAATCTTTTTTTAATAAAATTTTTCATTTTGAACACAATAATTAAAAAAAAAATTGATATCTCTCAAACAGTTTTCGGCACATATATTGTGAAAAATTCCCTAAAATCTAGATTTTTCTAAATTCAGCAAAACTCCACAAAAAATCACAATTCTCGAAAATTCTTTTATCCATTTCAAAAATATTTTCATATTCATGTTTAGCATAACTAAATTTAATAGAAAAGACGCATCACAACAAGTAAAAAAAATATAGTTTTTTTTTTTTAATTTGTTTCGAAGCTTTAACGTCAAAGGTGTACTGCTTAGAATTATTCGATTTGACTCAAATTTTCACTTAGACTCAAATTTTCACTTAGAATTATTCGATTTGACCAAATCTGTTTAAGATAAAGTTGTATAATATTTCGTCCGGCTATCCAAAAAAATCAGGAAATAAACAAAATTGCAACACATAACAAATGGAACGGCATGGAAATGGAGAAATTAATTAATTTGTTAAAAACATTGATCACTTCATTATATACTTAAAAACACAAACCTAATTTTTAACCAAAAATAGTAAAACGAAATCGTTTCCAGTTGCACTCCATTTATTTTTTTGTGTTAAATATTCCAATTCCGCTCGTCCCCCGTTTTATTTTGGACAAATGTTTCATTCAATTTCAGTTTCAGAAGAAATAAAAAAATAGAAGCTCAATTTTTTTGCGCTACTCTACTTTCCCTTCGAAAAACGTTGTTTTATTTTAAATGCAGATACTTTTAATTGGGACATGATTTTTTAGAAATTAAGTAGAAGTGCATAAAATGAACCCTTCTTTTGTTTAAGTAAACTTCGTTTATTGCGAGATTAGTATGACATGATTTTTGTTCGCGATGTTCCACATAGAAGCAATAAATTACAACAATAAAGCTAGAGTTCTCAGCGCTTCTAAAATCATGTCTTTTTTGCTGAGTTGTGTTAAGTGATTAAATTAAAATTAATTTCGTGGTAAACAGGGTTACTTATTTTTATTTTTTGATTAATTTCTTGAGTTTTCATCAATGTTGATCTAATCCAAATATTTTTTCTTTTATATCGTTTGCGATCCCAAAATTTTAATCTGGCTCCTTCTTAAAAGCGCAAGAGCCGAAAATTTTTTTAAAATTTAATTATTAGCGCTGGTTGATGAAGGTTAATTTATTTAGAAAATGTTGGCGAGATAATGAACTTTTATTTTAATTTTTACTTGCGTTAATATTTTTTACAAAGTTTTTTTATTGTTTTTATTTTGTTTAAAACAAAATTATTTGTCTTCCTTAGCAAAAACTCTAACCACTTAAATAGCGATTCAAATTGAAAAACGTAACCGATTAAAATATAGTTACCATTATTTAAAAAATATGTTAACCGCAACATAAATAAAGTAATGAATTATTCCGGTACGAAAACCTTAAACGTTATTTGTTTCTGTCGGTTATGGTGTCCATCCGTGGATGATACCATAAAAATATTGTTTCAATTAAAAATCGATTAAAAAACCGTAACCGTAATCGTAACCGAAATAAAGAGCAAATTTGCAGCCGTTTGAAAACCGTAACCGGTAAACCTAACATACAAGATTGCCAAACAAATTTTAAAATTTCTCTAGAATCTGAGCTTTTTTCTGGGAAGCAATCCATGCTATTACCCCCCGCCCCATCCTAAAATTCTTAAGCATTTGACACAACTACTAAGTTTATGCCCACATCTGTAACTTTGACTGTAAATAGGAATTAAAAAAATATTAATTTATTTCTTCCCCCCTCGCCTCATTATTTTATAGTTTCACCTATGATTTCTGTTTTCCGTCAAATGATTTATGCTGAATATGGCCGCAGTGCTACCTTGGAATGTATGGTAGAAGCATTTCCGGAAGCTATACGTTATTGGGAACGTGCCTATGATGGTAAAATTTTAGATCCCGGCGACAAGTATAGAATAGAAACATATCCAGATGCGTAAGAAAATGCATTATTTAAATTTTATAAATACTTAAATTAATTCTAAAATTTTAATATAAATTCCTTATTTTGACAGCTTTAAGACAACCATGCGTTTGACTATTAGTAATTTGCGTAAAGATGATTTTGGTTATTATCATTGTGTGGCTAGAAATGAATTGAATGCTACTATGGTTAATTTCGAAATAGCACGTAAGTTTGACAATTATTCTGTGGGCTGTCGTCATTAATGATGATTGATAATTTAAATTGACACATGCGTCAACACGACACTATAATTTGTAGTGTTTTAACAGCATGAAAATAGTACTTGCGAGAATCCATATAAAATCAACACATTATTTGGGTAAATTTTCTTTGATTGTAATGAAATTTAGTATAAAAGTGTGCAAGAAAATATACAATTTTGAACTCTAGACCCTTTCAGTTATCCAAGTATGACGTTAGGAAAATTATTTAAAAAATTAAAAATTTTTCTAAACTGTTAGCATCTTAAAAACCTGTCAAGAATTTGCCGTAAAATTTGTCACAAAAGTAAAAAAGTTTTTATGTATTATGTTTTTTTTTTTATAAATTTTTACGCTTTGAAAATTGATCTCGTGAACTCGAAATCCCAAAACCTGATCTTTGACTTTTAAAATAAATTTAAAATGAATTTTGTATCTTTTTAAAAAGTTATACGTGATTTTGTCTCAACTTTTTTTGCAACTTTCGTGAGGCCATATTTTGAATAAATTCTAAATTGGTTTATTTTGTTGTTGATTTGCTATGTATTTTCCCATCTACCATTTTAAATTACTGTTGATGTCATCATTGTATTTTGAAGAGTTTAATGAGAATTTTGTAATTTACTGGAAATGTTTGGTCTTCCTCTTTTTGTTTTTTTTTTTTTTTTTGTTTATTTTAAATGTTTAGCACAAGATCCAAATAGCGAAACACCTTATGTTGGCAAAGAGATTAAGATTTATGGTCAACGTCCTCCCGAAGCTGAATGTCCCGTTTGTGAAACATGTCCAGATCCAAGGTAAGAAGAAAACTATTTTATTAATATGAATTAAAAGTCAGAAATGAATTTATAAATAAACTCATTTTGACAAAAAAAAATGTTTAAGCATTAGGCGAGCCTAGTTTTTATACTCTACGCCACTTATTCTCAGTGAAATGGAGTGCTAGTGTAGAAAAACATTACCAGATATATATAACTAGTTACTTTTCTTAGTAATTGTTTCCCATACCAACGTTTTTTTACTGTTCGTCAGCAAGAGTGCGAGTAAGTCCAAAAGCACTTACGCGCCCATCTCTAGTTTTACGTATCCCAAAGGGCACATATTTTGAATGTCAGGATTTTTGATTTTCGCTTCTTTAACAGTCCAGGAGAAAACTCCAAAATGTACCTTAACGGCGAATTAGCAATTCCCCAGAATACATACACTCAGAAAAAAAGTTAGTAGAAAAATTTGTAAACGGTTTTCAATCGCACTCTACTATTTTTGTACTGATTTTTAGTAAAAAATTATTATTTAGCAAATCTTTTTGCTATATACATTTTACAAATTACAGAATTTTAACAGAATATTTACAAATTTTCGTTGCTAATTTCAGAAATCATTTTACAAATTTTTGAAAACCGATTTGCTAAAATTAGCAAAAAATATTACTAATTTTAAAACAGTGGATATTGAAGGAAATGTTATTTCTAATTAAAACTTACACCTACAAACTTAAATTTCCTTAAAATATTACATATATTAAAAAAGGGATCGGAAGTGAAGATACCGACTCATGTCTAAAAAGAGGACATCCACTTAAAATAGCACGAAAAGGGTTTTTTAGTTCTTAAAATCCGCCCTAAAAACAATTAAAATTTAACCTTAAAAGTAAAAAAAAAAAAAAAATTACCAAAATACTTTTTAAAACAGAAATCACCAAATTAAAACAAAATGATTAATTCGTTTTTTAAAAAATATAATCAAAATTTTTGATGCTCGATAAGAAAAATAAATTCAAAGCTTTTTACTAATATTAATAATATTTAGTAATTTTTGTTGCTGATTTTAGCAAACAGATTTTAAATTCCACTTTACAAAAAGTCAACTAAAATTTAGTAGCGGCTACTAATTTTTCTACTAATTTCATTGTACTACACGTCAGTAGACATCTGTTGCTAAGATTAGCAAAAAATACCGCTGGGCTCAAATTAGCAGAATTTCCCGTAATAACAGCAAAATGTTCAGTTGCCATTACAGACTTTTTTTGGTGAGTGTACAGTGGCTCACAGTCAAAGTGAGCCAGGTAAATTTTCAAATTAAACTATTGGTAAATAATAAAACAAAAAAACTGATTGGCGAAAGTATTAAGTACAGTTATTTCAGATAAATCTTCTTTGTAATATAAAAAAACAACAAAAACTCAAAAAATTACCCAAATATACATCACACTCAAAGTGAGCCACTTGATTTTGTTCTTGGTTAAATAGCGGTAAATGTTTTTTGTCAAAAAACAGCTGCATGTCCAAGTACACCCTGGGACAGTTAGAAGAGTGCTTAGAAAACACGGTTATAATGGAAGAGTAGTAAGAAAGAAGCCGAACGCCTAGAGGTTGCTCGTAAATACGTTCAAAAGGATATGAGTTTTTGCCAAAAGGTATACACATACAAAATAGAGTAAATATCCAATGTAAATGATTGGTAAGGTTTTATTTACAGATGAAAGTAAATTTAACTTATGGTTCCGAAGGAAAGCAAATGGTATGGCGACAAAAGGACACCCAGATTTAGGAAAAAAATCTTATCCCAAGTGTGAAGCATTGAGGTGGTTTGCACCACATTTCGGGAATTATGAACAAATTTGTTTATGTAGACATTTTAAAGTAAAACGTCAAGCCGGGTGTTGAAAAACTTATGATTGAAGTTGACTTCTACTCCTACCAGGACAACGATCCCAAGCATAATCCGTATGTTGCGCGGGAATGGTTTATGTATAATTGCCCATATGTTCTTGAAGTTCCACCAAAATCTCCGTATTTAAATATAATTGAAAATTTATGGGTCCTTCTTGGCCAAAATATCCGAAAACACCACAAAAATGCCTCATAGATGCTCTTCAATCCGAGTGGAGGGCAATTCCCACCTCGTACACTCAAAATTTATTGCAATCGATGCCTAGACGACTGCAAAGCGTTATTTTAGCGAAAGGAGGTCCAACAAAATATTAGTATTAAATATTAACTACATTTACTTTTAGTGGCTCACTTTCACTATGATGCACATTTGAATATTTTTTTTAGTTTTTTTTTTTGTTTTTTTTATATTACTTAAGAAATCTATCGGAAATAATTGTTATGTTTTTTTAGCTTTTTAGTTATATGAAAAAATAATTTAAATTTTTGCCAATCAGATTTTCTTTTTATTATGTACCAACAATTTTACTTGAAAATTTACCCTGGCTCACTTTGACTGTGAGTCACTGTATATTCACTGAGTCACTGTATATTATACATAAAGCTGTTTGCTCATGCCAAATCGAAAATTTTCCTCTTTTTGAACCCCCATTTTTATCACGTTTCTGGCGAAAATTTCTTAAAAATACCTTATCAGTGAATTAGCCAATACTCCATGTAACGCATATTTAAAATTTCAGGTTTCTACACACAGGAAAAAAATATTTTAAAATCAAGCAGAAACAATATTAAATAGAAATCAAGCTAAGTTTGTTTTCTTTTTAATGCAAATATAAATATTTTTAAATTTCGAAAACGGGATTAAAAATGTTAAGATATTAATTTAAGTACGAAAAAGTTTTTTTTAACTAGAATCATATTTACTTCAATAACATTTTTAGTAACAAAAATAATAATGATGAAACTATGACTTTTTTCCCTCTGTGTAGCCGTAGCGGTTCCTATCTAAAATTCTAAAAAGTATCTAATCAGGGAATTAGATCATACTCCGGGCGACGCATGTTTTAATTTACAGGTTTTCAGGTGTATGGGCGGGTCGTTATTAGGGAGACTTCTCCCCTTTTTACACCTCCTCGTAAAAATTTTCAAATATTTGATCCTTGATCTGAGTCAATTTATGTTAATCTATTTATATAAATTTAAATTTATGAAATATCTGTCATTACTGGTAGTCCAAAAAATAATGAAGAAATATCAGCATCAAAATGAAGAAAAATCATCATTCAAAAAATGATCTTAAAAGATAGATCATTATTGGAGAAACTTAAAAATTAAAAAAAAATAGATCAGATTTCCTTTGATCTAATTAGATATTATTGATACTAATTAGATCTGGTGGCACATGCGATACACTTAATGGCTAGATCTAATGTCAGATCTGTTAATATCAAAGAGATCTGATTAGGTACTATATAAAGTAAAATCTGAATTTTGCCAAGTTTCGATCAAATCTCATAAGATCTCAAATTTTTGCCCAGTTTTGAGATCTAATAAAATCTGGTGCAATTATATCTAAAGAGCTCTGTTCAGATCTATTTTTTTTTTTACTTAGATCTAAAGAAAAATAAAAATTTCTGATATTGGGAAACAAGACTTGTTAGGAAAAAATCGCTAAAGTCAATAAAAATCAAAATTTATAAAATAAGTTACTAGCGTGTTTGCTGCTAAAAATCCCCGAAATTGGTAACCATCGCCGGAAAAGATAATCATCAATTTTATTTGTTATATCACGGAAACTAAACTTCACTGAAATCAAAAAAAAAAAAAAAAAAAAATAATAAAAAAGTCGCTAGAAGTCGGTTACTGGCGTTTTTAAATTTACAAAATCGGCAAAAGGGCTACTAACCGATGATCAAAAATCAATAAATTGCTGAAATGAAAAATATATAAAAATACCCAAAATTTTGTGATATATGGCTGAAAGTAAAAATATTCCCAAAATCGGGGAAAAAAATCACTATCGGTCACAACAAAAATAAAAGAGGGCCGAAATTGAAAAGATACCGCCAATCGTGCATACCTTTGCAATCTTACTGAATTTCGGATGTGTGATAGAATAGAGAAAAATAAGTGAAATGTTTTTTTTATTGGCCGAAAATTACGCGGCTTTTGTATGAAAACGTACGAGGGCGGCCCCAAAATTACCCGACCTGACGTAAGATGGTGACAATTGTATGAAAAAAATTACTTTGGTTTAAAGCGGCAATTTCTTTTAGTTTTCTTCGATCTTCTTAATTTGTATATTAGTTTAAATTGAGCTTAAGATCTTTTTTATTTATAAAAATTTGTTATAAATATTTATTTATCCCAATATTTTGGCACCACATTGGGTGAATTCTTCTGGGGATTTTTTTTTTGTATAATTATTTTTTATAAATAAAAAAAGATCTTAAGATCAATTTAAACTAATATGAAAAGTGGCAACCTTATAAAACATATCTTTTAAGTTATGTATTTTTTTTAAGCCATTAAAAATAAACGATCTCAGTGAATTTGTAAACATGAAAAAAATTTGTTACATGGAAAAAAAATTGGCCAAAATCAATGAATTAAAATTTGAATTCCTTCATTACGCACCTTATTCACCAGGTTTAGCTCCTTGGGATTATTTTGTGCGGTGGTCAAAAAAATTTGCTATTGATGGATATATTAAGAAGCTAGACAGTTGTTACTATAAACAGGGTATCGAAGCTATTGAATATCGCTGTGAAAATTGTATCGAGCTAAAAAAGAGATTATGTTAAGAAATAAAGACATTTTTTTTCCAAATTTGTTGTGTTTTCTTTGTTAGGTCGGCTTATTTTGGGACCACCCTCGTATCTTAAATTTATTAAATTTGCTTAGTACACAAGAAAACAAAATTCGGCAAATTACTTATGTTTGTTACTATCAAAAGTGTGTTTGTCTCCCTCCCAATTTTTAGTAGATGCACCTATTACATATTTTCCTATTTTTATTGCTCCGGTTTTTGAAACTCCTTACCGGAATTCGATCTGCTTCCTAGAATATGACCCAAATCGTATTGTGGTGTACTGTATCATTTAGTTGGTTTGACTGATTTTAACTTCTGAACTTGTTTTAATATAAAACAAGTTATTGGTAATTTTTAACAAAAATCTATCGAAAATTTGATAGTTTCCTCATTTCTCCACAATGAAGCTTATAAGCCAAATGATATTTTTTTATTAGTTTTTTATAGTTTTTCTTCTACTATATTATTATTATTGTGCATATTTCCTTTAACAATGTGCCTTCATTTCAAATATATACAGTGTACAGCAAAAATCATGGTACACTGACTATAAAAAAAAAGAATCTTTCATAATTTTTTAAAAAATACTTAACAAAAGATGTGATACCTATTTTTATTTAAGGTGTTAGCTGATATATTATAACAAATCAAAAGTAATATTTTACTTATTTATCTAAACAATAAATAAAAAAAAAATTAAAGATCATGGTAACTTTATATTTTTGCACAGTAAAAGTCATGGTACCCCTGAAAAAAAAAAAAAAACTTTATTAAAATTTTGTGATTTTTGAACTGAATTGCTTTACATAATACTTAGTAGGATGGATATGCCTTAATTCTCAGAACTTTAATCAACCATGTTGGCATTGAGGGCACAAGATTTTTTGTGTAGTTTTCGTATATTTGACCCCATTAACTCAAAAGTATTTTCTTTAGCTGGGCTTTATTAAAAATTGTGTAATTTCGTATGGATTTTTGTAAATTATCCCACAAGTGATCAATAGGATTTAAATCGGGACTTTGAGGAGGAGTTTTAAGCATATGTGGTGTGTTATTTGAGATCCATTAACATCAGCTGGTGTATACTTAGCATCATTGTCCTGTTCAAAATAATAAATATATCGAATATTCAGTTTTCAGCACTCTAATTAAAATTTTCTTTCAGAATGTTCATGTAAACTGTTTTGTCCATTGTCTCCTCAATGAACACTAAATTTTCAACACCGGCTGTCGACATGCAACCCCATACCATTACTTCACCCGCTCCATGCATCAAAGTTTTTATAATATTCTTTGGATTTAGCTCGACGCACTTTTTGCGCCACAGATCAATAAGTCCTTGACTTTTCGAACTTCCCTCGTAGTTATATGAAATGCAACACTGCTACCATCAATAGACTGTTAATAGACTACTGTCAAATTTTGAGCAAGTTCCGTCATTTACTTTGCGTTTAACAGCTGTTAAAAACATACAACTTCGTGGATCTTTTTAAAAATGGAAAAAAGTGAATTTCGAGTGCTCATTAAAAATTTTTTTTTGAAAAAAAAAACGGTAAATCAAACCAAGAAAGAGCTGTGAGGACTCTGCGCCATCGGCTTTAATGGTAAAAAGTGCTTTTCTGACTTTCGTTGTGGCCTTATAAGCACGGAAGATGCCGAACATTCTGGACGCCCAGTTGAGGTCTCTACACCCAAAACAATTGAAAAATTCACGATATGGTGTTGGCCGATCGGAGATTGAATGTGCGATAGATTCTGGAAGAGATAGGCATCTCACATGGCTTAGTGGTTTCAATTTTGAACGATCACTTGGGCATTAGAAAGCTTTCAACCAACGGAATCATGTGAAAGCTTAGTTTCCATGGCAAAAATCCATGAAGTAGACTACGAATTGCCTTCTCCCTCGCCTTATTCTCCGGATTTAGCCCCCAGTGACTATGTCCAAACCTAAAGAAATGGCTCGTTGGAAATAGATTTAGCTCCAACGATGAAATTATTGATCAAACAAATGCCTATTTTATGGACCTCGAAAAATCCTGCTTTTAAAAGTAAAGTATATGAGGGAACTTGCTCAAAATTTGACAATAGTCTATAAAAAGGTGGTACTTGATGGGAGCAGTGTTGCATTTTATGTAGCTACGAGGGAAGTTCGAAAAGTGACGGACTTATTGATCTGACCTCGTATTTTTCGTTCTTTTATTGCTTATTCTTTACTCGACAATTAAAAAAAATTACTTGACTTCACTTTTTGTCATAAACAAATGCTTCTTAGGAATTTGGAAAAAAACCGTTACATTTTTTTTAAAGGGAAATCAACAAAAGTTTAAGGGATGCCAACAGTTTTGCAATAAAATCTTATAGGGTAAATCAAATATGAGACCCTTTATGACTAGGGGTGTCATGACTCTGCTTACATCTGGAGTTATATTGGTCTACAATTTTGATAAGTTTTATTTAGTTAAACAAGTAAAATATTTTTTTGGAATTGTGAAAAAATACAAGTGAATACACAAAATAAAAATAGGTGTAAAATTTTCAGTTACGTATTTTTTGAAAAATTCGGGGAGATTTTTTATTGTATCAGGGCTACCATGACTTTTGCTGCTCACTGTATGTATATTTTTTTTTTTCAATATTATAAAAAATTCAGTTTTATTTTGCCAAAAAATATATAAAAAAAATAATTTGCTTAATTTACCACACCATTTTCTTTTGTGGTCCCACAAATCATGAATCAATATTATTTATTATTTTTTCCCCCCCAATTTTTTCTACTTTGCAGTTTATATCAATGTAAGGATTCAATTAATTCCAATTTCGAAATTCAACCAACTGGAAATTATAGTTATCCTGGTTTACCGAAACGCAAAAAAAGTAAGTTTTTCACTAACCATAACAAAATTAATCAATAAAATAACAGTAAAGTATACACAACTTACAACTATAAGAGTTATTAGGTATATAATAATAAGATAATCAAAGTTTTTTATGGTTGGGAAAACAAAATAAAGTTAAGTACAAAGACTTAACTAGTAAGATTATTATAATAACTGAGAAACTTTACTAAAAGACACCCCAAAAAATAAAAAAAAAACAACATTACGGTCCAATAGCGACCCCCATCCCTTAAAGGATAAATTTCTTTTGAACAATATCAAAATTTTAGAACCTTCAAATAATTTTACCCCCTTTTTAATCAGGATTTAATAAAACTGATTTTTTTTTACAACTTTGCACAATACTGTAAGGATTAAATGCTATTAATGGCAAAACTAAAAGATTGTTGTGGCTAAATGTCTGTGTGTTTGTCTGTCTGTCTGTATACGAGTATTATGGTGTCATGAAATAAAGAAAAACTTTTAATTGAATTGTAAGCCTACTATCAGTAATATAATATGTAAGCATATATCAGTGTCACACTCATATATAATTAAAGACTGACCAGGAAATTGTTTTTTTTTTTGCAAGTAGAATTTAAGCACGGCAATCTCTGTAAAACTGACATACTCATTATTTTGATATTGAATTAATCAAATTTAATTTGTATACAAATTTAGGTTTTTTAATTTAAAATGTTTTTCTTGTTAAATATTTTCTTATCTATTAGATTAATATATTTTGTATGTACTGTCTTTTAATATAATATTTGTTACTAATTAAGTTTTGTAATTATAACATAAATACAAAACACGCGCGATCTAATTCCATATATAATATAAATTATAATTATGTTGATGATTTTTTTTCTTCAATTTTTTTTTTTGCCTTTTCTTAGGTTGCACTTTATATGCTGTGGGAAAACCTGTCTTTCATAAATTTGTCGATGAGCCACATGGTTCTTGGCTTAAGGATGCTGCCGCTAAGGATGTTGACCGAGAGAAAACTTTTACTACCAAAGAAAAAGATTATCGACAACTTTATGAGTATACCACAAAATCATCTTATCGTCAGGGTGATGTAGCACGTAAACAATATGATTTGGGTGTTGGTTTTCAGGCAAGTTTTTGATATATATTTTTTTTTAATTTAAATCTTAATAAGTAAACAATATATAAATTTGCCAGCCAGCAAATTTGGAATAAAAAAATACTCAAAAAGCACATATTTTTAATACTCGTTTTAAAAAAATAAATTTTTATACCTTCCACCATACACTCACTAAAAAGAAGTGTGTAATGGCAACTGAAAATTTTACTGTTATTACGGAAAATTTTGCTAATTTCAGTCCAGCGGTATTTTTTAGCTAATCTTAGCAACATATGTCTGCTGACGTGAAGTACAATAAAATTAGTAGAAAAACTAGTAGCCGCTACTAAATTTTAGTAAACTTTTTGTAAAGTAGAAGTTAAAATCGGTTTGCTAAAATCAGCAAAAAAAAATACTAATTTTTTTTAATATAAGTAAAGGGTGTCCCAAGAAGAACGCAATTTTAAAATCTGGCAACATTCGAAGTGTCATTGTTTGACATTTGAACAATTGTTATTGTTTGCTAGTAGAAGGTACGAGGTTAGTAAAAATGGAGCGCTACACGAATGAACAACGCATTCTCATTGTGAAATTGTTTTACCAAAATGGTGAAAGTTTTGCGGCTACAAATTGCAAATTGCGATCAATTTGGGGTCACAATAATGCTCCAAAAGAGTCAACTGTAAAGAGATTAATGGATAAATTTGCCGAAACTGGGTCTGTTAGTGATGTAAAGACAACAACGCGCCATCGACCAGGTCGATCGACCGAAAATGTCGCAGCTGTACGTGATGATGTCGCTCAAACTCCATCCACCTCAATTCGACACCGAGCTCAGCAAATTGGTGTCTCCAAATCCACTTTGCAGCGAATTTTGACGAAAGATTTGCATCTTCATGCATACAAAGTTCAATTGACTCAGGAACTGAAGCGGCGAAGGGAGTTCGTTAATTGGGTATTGGAGAGACAACATGAAAATGCTGATTTTGCCGATAAAATCATCTTCAGTGACGAGGCCCATTTTCATCTTGATGGCTTCGTCAATAGGCAGAATTGTCGCATTTGGGGTGAGGAAAATCCTCGAGTGATTCACGAGAAGCAAATGCATCCTCAACGTGTCACTGTGTGGTGTGGTTTTTGGGCTGGAGGAATCATTGGACCTTTTTTTTATGAAAATGAGGCAGGTCAAGCGCAAACAGTCAATGGTGTTCGGTATCGTGAAATGATAACCAGTTTTTTCTTGCCTAGAATTGAAGAAATGAATGTGGAGGGCATGTGGTTCCAACAAGACGGTGCCACATGTCATACAGCCAGAGAAACAATTCAATTGCTGCATCAGTCATTTCCCGGTCGTGTTATTTCGCGTTTTGGAGATCAAAATTGGCTAGGCGGCGATTTAACACCATTAGATTTTTTTCTTTGGGGTTTTTTGAAGTCGATGGTTTACGCGAATAAGCCGACGACGACTCAAGCCTTAAAAGAGGAAATTGGACGCTGCATTAATGAAATACCGCAGCATTCATGCAAAACGGTCATTGAAAATTTCATTAAAAGATCGCGTGCATGCCAGCAAAGCCGCTGCACGATATATTGTTCCATACATAACCTCATTCTGTCTACTTTACGATATAATAAAGTTTCACGATTTTTTTTTAAATATCTGTGTTTTATTTAAAATTTAAAAATTGCGTTCTTCTTGGGACACCCTTTACAATAAAATTGAATAGCGCTACCAAAGATTGGTAAAATTATTATTAATGAACTAAACTCAATGAATTGTCCGTGAGTGTTTGAATGAAACATAGTTTTTTTTTTTTGCAAAAAAAAATAATATTTTTCAACATAATCTCCTTTTAGCACAATACACTTAGTCCAACGTTTTCCCAATTTTTGTATTCCTTTCAAAAAATAGGATTTTTCGAGGTCCATAAAATAGGCATTTGTTTGATCAATAATTTCATCGTTGGAGCTAAATCTCTTCACCGAGCCATTTATTTAGGTTTGGAAATAGGAAATAGTCACTGGGGGCTAAATCCGGAGAATATGGCGGATGAGGTACCAATTCGTAGCCCAATTAATGGAATTTTTCCATTGAGACTACACACGTGTGCACCCGTGCATTATGGCCAATTGAGAGCAAACGCGCCACCCATCTTGCAGACAGCTTTCTTAAATCCAACTGATCATTTAAATGCCTATGGCATCAACAATCTCACGCACTTTTACTCTTCGATCGGCCAACACCATATCGTGGATTTTTTCGACATTTTGGGGTGTATTGGCCTTAATTGGCCGTCCAGAACGTTCAGCGTCATTTGTACTTGTGCGACCACAACGAAAGTCAGTAAACCACTATTTTACCATTGAAATCGATGCTGCAGAGTCCCCATAGTGTTTATCAAGCTTTTCCTTGGTTTGATTGACGGTTTTTTTTCGCAAAAAAATAATGTTAATGAGCACTCGAAATTTACTTTTTTCCATTTTTAAATAAATCCACGAGGTTGTATGTTTTGAACAGCTGTTAAAAGCAAAGTAAATGACGGAACTTGCACAAAATTTGACAGTAGTTTATTAACAGGTGGTGCTTGATGGGAGCAGTGTTACATTTCATTTAACTACGAGGGAAGTTCGAAAAGACACGGACTTATTGATCCGCCCTCGTAGTCTGTAAAATTTCTGTAATTTGTAAAATGGAAATAACAAAAAAATTTAATAAATAATATATTTTTTGCTAAAGATCGGTACAAAAATAGTAAAGTGGGATTGAAAACCGTATACAAATTTTTGTTCTGAGTGTATATGGTAAGGTTATATATCAGGTAGTCATTCTGTTTGTAGCATGCCGAAATATAGGCCTAAGACCCCATAACGTATATACAGGGTGGTCAAAATACACTATAAACACTGGTAGATTTTTTATGTTCGAAATATTTTCTATCAGTCATACATCCGCGGATCAAAATGAGTTGCTTTACGCGTGAACAACGTTGGGAAATATTGCAAGCTTATTCCTAAAGTCAGCACTCACATTAGAAATAAGTTTTCAATATGTTGCCCAAACTGTATATTAGAGTGGGTCGCACTCCTGTGCACTTCCTGTGCTTCTATTTATAGTCCGATCATAACGTGTGATATATCATATCCTGTAAAGGACAAAATTTTATGGAATTTAAAAAAAAATTTAATCGTTTAGAAAAAATGGAAATTATGGGTGGTCGAAACCGAGATTCCAGAAGTCATTTCTACAACTTGACGTCAGAGTCAAAAGTGATCAAAGCAGAAAATGTAGCTATTGTCATTGTAAGGACAATGATATATCACGCGAGTTATGTAATTTTAAATTAAAATACACCAATTAACACTTTTTGAATGAAATCCCATGTTTATTATTCAAAGGTTGGATAATTACTAATGACTAATACTTAGTTACTAAAATGGTTTAATGATTGGAAAGTTCTTAAATCTAGTTTTGAGTATTTACATAAAACGAAAATGGGATAAAGTTAAATAATTAAGGAAATAATAAAATGAAAAGAAGAAAGTAATTAAATATGATGAAGAGAGTAACGATGTCAAATTAATATCGTAACTCGCGTTACGATCGGACTATAAATAAAGGCACAGGAAACAAAAAACTAAAAGCGCGGGTTCAAGGGTCGTGGCAAAAAAAATTTTTCTTGAGATCGTCTTCACATTATTTTTAATTCTAGGGGGTGACCGGTGCAAGTTTTTTTTTTGACCCACCCTACTGTACATTCGTTGAAAACAAGTTTTGTCGTGCTGTACGAAATTATGTGCAAAAACTTTGTGAGACTGGCTTGCTCTTCGTCGTCCCAGCATGCGTTTCAATGAGAATGTGGGAATCGATCTCAACAATTTCGCACTTCAGGCACTAGCATGATGAGAATTTTGAACAAAGATCTCGGATTATTGGCTTACAAGAAGACCCAATGGACTCAGCAATTGAAGGCAAATGACCTTCCACTGCTTTACTGCTTGTCAGTTTGGGCTTTAAAGAAGCTACAATCGGACATCGAGTTTGACCGAAAAATCATCTTTTCAAACAAAATTTTTCGCATCTGGGGATCGGAAAACCCACACGTCATTATTGAGAAACCAATGCATCTACAGAGAATAGCATGTTAGTGTAAATTTTGAAGTGGTAGCAGCATTTTTTTTTATTTTTTTTTCGAAAATGCTGCTGGAAACGCCATTTCAGTCAACGGCAAGCGCTACAGAGCCATGATTACAGACTTTTTATGGGTTGAAATGGAAAGTTTGAACTTAGATAATCTTTGGTTTCAGCAGGATGGCACAGCATGTCACACAGCTCATCAAAAAATCGATCTTTTGCGTGCTAAGTTCGGTAATCATGTTATCAGCCGTCTTGACGATTTTTTCTTGTGGGGTGCCGATCCAACACCTTAAGGATAAAATTGTCAGAGCCATTCGTGGGATAGAACAAGGTACCACCAGCCACATGAATGAAATCGTGTTTCATAAATAATGGGAATATTAATTATATATAATAAAGCCATAATATACAAAAGGAGATTAAGTTTAGTTAATTTTTTTTAATTATTAAAAAGATACATGTATTTGGATCGCTCCTTAAATTCTAGATCCTTATGCGATTTTAAGTTGATTTGGCGACGTTTTCTGTTTGTCTGTTGAACTGGCGATCACGCTGCGAAGGCGCAAGCGAGGTCGCTCATTCTTACCTAGAAAATGAGCAAAATCGGTTATGAGTGAAAATGTGAATGTACCTCTAAATATTCAACACAAATTGGTGTGTTTTGGAACAATTTCATAGTTGTAAATGGTAAAGAATTCACCTCAAACAATTTTTTTCCACTTCAAAAATTAACAAACATGTTCAATACCTTTTGTTTTAAATCATTGTGTCTAAAAGTGCTTTCAGGATTTAATAAAAAAAACTACACAAAACAGTTATGTTAAAATATAATTTTAGCGAAAATAGCGATTACATTTTGAAATATATTTTTTTTGACATGTGTAATGTATTATCTGATTTAGTAAATGATTGTTTTCTTAGGACATGGTTGGAGGGTATTCAAAAATTCGGCACAACCAAACTTAGTATTTTTAATTTTTTTTATTCATTTTCAGTGGGATACAAATAGCCAATAATGAATTTCATTTAAACAAATTTATTTTTTTTTCACAATTTATAATGATGTTTATCTAATCTATTATTAAAATTAATTGTAACTATTTAAATGAATTGTCATTTTTTGAATTGAAATTTGACATATGTAATTCAGTTTTAAACCGAAGAAAATAACCCTCAATCCGGTTTATACAATAACAAGTCCTTTTAACACGTTTCCCCCACTCATAAATGTATAGTTTGTAAGTTGAAAGTTTAATTTCCAAATGTTGTTTTCTTTTTAGGGAAATGCTCATGTTGTCTTTAATGGTTCATTCTATTACAATCAATATAATTCCGATTTAGTTGTTAAATTTGATTTGTCTACGGGTAAAAAAATAAGTAAGTATAGTTATGGTTTTAAACAACGCCTGTTTGTGGTTATATATTGGAAACTGTGGTTTTGGTTTAACTTACTATCAAACAAACTATTTGAAAAAAAATTGCCTCAGAAGACTATTATAGTCAAATTAGTGTCAACACAAAAATAAACTTAAATTTTATTTAATTATGTTTGAATTTGGTTTAGAATAAATGCACAAATCGAATAAAAGCGATAAATACCATTAATGTTGGTTCTAATCGATCTAAATATGATTAAAATTAATACTTATTAATTTTCAATACACATCTTCTATATCAAAAAATATCGAGATATATCATTGAAATAGCTTACAGCGATTAATATCGATCAATCTATACCGAAGTATATCTAGAAATATCGATGAAATCGATAAATATAACTACATATCAACAAATTTAACAAAATATTAATCAAATCGATTAATACTGATATAACTGCTGAATCGATTTAATATCCCTAAAATGGGTAAATATCGATAAACTCGATAACAATCGATCACTAAATATATACAAAATCAATAAATATTGATAAAATCGATAAATATTGGTATTCCTGCTAAATTGATTTTATATAAAAGAATGTCGACAAACTTGCTATATATCGATAAAATGGCTATTTATAAAGTTGATAAATGTTAATGAAATTGATACAATTAATAAATATCGATAAAAATCAATAAAATTGATAAATATCTATATTACTAAATTGATATCGAAAATCGGTGTTAATCGTTAAAATCAATTATAATGATTTATATCGATCAAATAACAAGAATATCATTTTAATCGATAATTATTGAAAAAAAAAATTATGAATATCATCAAAATCCATAGAAGTCGATTAACAAAGCGAATTATCTAAAACTTAAATTATTGTTGATAAAATTGAAACAAGTAGATAAATTTGGCAGTCTAAACGACCTATAATAAACTATAAAGTAATATCGATAAAATTAGCTAAATCGATTAATATCGACAAAAATCGATTAATATCGATAAAAATTTAAAATTATGGATTAAATCAAAACTATCGATAAAACTGATAAACTTTAATTAAATATTATAAAATCGATAAAATCGATTAATATCAATAAATATCGTTAACATCCATAAATAACGAAAAATATTATTTAAATCGATTATTATTAATAAAAATTATGAATATCATAAAAATCCATAGAAGTCGATTAACAAAGTGGATTAACTAAAATTTAAATTATTTTTAATTAAATTTAATAAAGTCAATAAGTTTTGCAGTTTAAACGAGCTATAAGGAACTACTACAAAGTAATATCGATAAAATTAGCTAAATTGATTAATATGGATAAACATTGATAAATATCGATAAAAATTTAAAAATATGGATAAAATCAGAACTATCGATAAAACTGATAAACTTCAATTAAATTTATAAAATCGATAAATTTCGATAAAATCGATAAATTTCAATAAAATCGATAAATTTCAATAAAACTTATAAATATAGATATTGCTAAATCGTTACAATATCGATAAAATGGGTAATTTCATATTATCAATGTTTATTGCTTAACATCGATAATATGAAATCGATAGATATCAATAAATATTGAGAAAATCGATAGATAACAATAAATCAATATAAAATAGCTAAAATATAAATAAAAATGATAAAACTATTTATCTATTGATTTCAGAAAAATTTGCTTTGTAATTATTGATTTTTATCGGGTTTTATGATTATTGAGTAAGTAAGCCTTTTTACATCCCTGCATGTACTTAAACAAATTTAATAAAAAGCACTTGATATAACACAATTTAAAGATTTCTATTTTAGAAAATGACAAATTTTTTCCAATATTTTCAAATTCTATATCTCCGGTAAAAAAAAGGAATTAAGACAAACTAAAACCACTTTAAAACTGCATCTCTCATTTTATTTTTTCCTATTTTCAAAAATCTTTTTTCATTAATTGCAGCAACACAACTGCAGAGTGCTGGCATTGCAACTGGCAATAAATTGTATGAGACAAATTACAACTACATGGATTTTAATGTGGATGAGGTTGGTTTGTGGGTAATTTACAGCACTTACGATTCCAACAATACTCTAGTGGCAAAGGTAAAATTCAAGCTTATACAAAATATCTACTTACAATAAGTTAATTCAATGTACATAAGGGTGGCATTTATTTATTTATTTTAACAGTCGAATGTGTTTTGAAGTTGAAAAGTAAATGCATGGAGTTAAGGTTAAAATTGAAAATTTTAGATTTGCTTTGTTGCAAGAAATTTATCAAGTTTGATTGAAAACAAACCATTTTGCAAATAAGTTTCATCTTTATGTTCAAATACATACTCATTCGTATAGAGTAGACTTTTAAAAGTGTTTCAATACTGTAATATAAATTTGTAAAATGTTCAAATACATTTAACATCTGTGAGTGCATAAGAATATATAGTTATGTGTGGCATACATTTTAGAATTGTACATTTTATTTACGACAGCATTCTACATGCCCAAACATGTTTGTTGTTTATACTCATGTGTATTTCTAACTTAAATTCATTTGATGATGCTGACTTTAACAGTTTTTTTTTATTATTACTACTTGGTCGATATTCATCTATTCATTTCATTTAAGCATCATGATGCTATATAAATGATATCTTGTATTTTTTTTATTTTGGTACTCTACATCAAAATTTTAAAGTTTTTTAAATTTTTTGAAATCAATTGAAATTTTAAAATTCTTAGGATTTAGATTTATGCACAGAGAAAACAGATTCATTGTGACAACCGAATTTCGGTTTTCACAATTCCGAATTATTCGGTTGTCACAACCAAATATATTTCTCAATCGATTGAAATATATGGTTTCATCCGACATTCTGTTGTATTAACCGAATTTCGGTCTCCACAAACAAATATGTGGGTGGCTCCAACCAAAGCATCCGGTTGGCAATAAATTCGGTTGTCAAAATGAATCTGTTTTCTACGTGTGTATGTCATAAATACCGCCTTTTTAAAAAATGTTTAATCAAAAACTTTATTAGGACAGAAGGAAAATTTTAGAGCTTTAATAACGTAATTCCTAAATATATTTTTATTGATGGAATAACTTGTTCCTTTACTCAAAGAATCAATTTGATTTTTGTAGATTTTGTTAAAATTATTTTAACCAAAAATTGTTTATTTGAATTGTATTTTGGGTATTTAATTATTTGGTCGAATTAAAAAAAAAAAAAACTAAATCGTATCATACTTTATGCAATACCAAATTAAAGTGATTTCACTGATTTATTTAAATAGCTTGTAAATTAAAATAAAAAAAAAAACATGTAAAAGAAATGATATTTCAATTAGAAATCGTTCTACTTTTTTTCGTTTAAATCAAATGGTTTTTGTTCATTATTTTTAAATGTTGTTTAAAAAACTGACATATCACTAAAAAAAAACAAATGAATTATCAGTTAAAAATAAATGTTAAAATTTTTTCCTAACAATTCCGTGAAAAGTAACTGATTATTTATTTATTTGAAAATGTTTCCGTTTTTTGTATTTTTGTTTGTTTTTTAAACTACAAAATATATATTCACACATTCTGTGTGTGTGTTTTAAAGTTTTTGTAATCCGAATTGAAACAATTTTGTACATAAACAAAAAATTTAAATAAAAACCAAATTGAAATTTTTTGAATATTTTTTTTTGTGAAAAATTTAAATTTGTAATAACTTTAAGGGAAACAATTTTTATGTTTGATTTAACCTTTTTCTTTTCTTTTTAATACAATAACTTATTTATTTTTTGAGCTTAAAAAAATTAAAATTATTATTTCCTGAAGATGCTGCACAATGGAGTAGCGATATATTGAAAAATAAATATTTTTTTTTTAAAATAACTACTTTTTGTAAAAAACGAACCTTAAGCTCAAAAAATAAATTAGCTTTTAACGGAAACAAATAAACGCCAAATTTCCGTTTTGTAGGTAAATTTTTAATAAATATCAAACATATCAAAAAAAAAATTAAACTGAAAAAAAAATCGGTAACTGACAGTAAAACATTTTTAACAAATGTATAAAAAAGTTAAAATAAATATTTTTTTAAAAAATAAATGTATGTTAACTTATTTTGAACTGAGCTACAAACAGTAAACTACATATTCTGCAGTAATTTTTGTTTAATTTACTTTCGTAAATTAAACCAATTTTGGTTTTATTCACGAAAGTTTCTGTTATTTTGACATATTTTTCGTATTTTTGGGCATGCATAATTATCAGTGTAGTAGGATAAAAAATTTTCTAAGAAATTTCAATTATATTGAAAAAAATATCTAATAAAATTTAAGTGTAGAGTATATAAAATTCTTTGTAACCGATATACACATCTTCTCTTATGGCTCATCATTATTATCCTCAAATAAGGATTCTACATTATCAGTGTGTGTGTGTTTTGTGTAAATTCAGCAAATTGCATTAGCAACACAAAAATGCATTATGCACAAACACACATGTACACACACAAAATCTATCAATTCCAATATTAATTCTCTTTACGCTTTGTTATCTTCTTATCTAAAAGAAAATAAAAAAAGCAAAACCAAAACCAAAAACTTATTGTCTTTTGTATTTAACTCTGGCTTTTTTGTTTAACTTTCCAGTTGGATGCAGAAAATCTTAAAGTACAATATAATTTCAATATAACATTGGATCATCATAAATTTGGTGAAATGTTTATTGTTTGCGGTCATTTGTATGCCATTGATTCGTGCAAGGACAAGAATTCTCAAATACGTTATGCCGTTGACTTGTATCAGGGTAAATTGTTGAATGTAAATTTACCTTTTACAAATCCCTTCAGTCGTACCACCTCAGTTGGTTATAATCCGTATACAGTGGTAAGTAAAAGTGTATCAGACTGTTTGTATTATTACTTCTCTCTTTTATTATTCATTTATTTTTATTACTGTTTTGGTTTATTTTTTTTTTTTCAAGTAATATGTGTATTTGCACATAAATTGTAGTAAAAGGATATTGTTAAGGCAAAGCGTTTGTGTAGAGTTTGTTTTAAACATGTTTAGGTTAAACATGTTTAAAGGAAAAAAAATCAAAGTAAAAAGACATATTGCCAATGATTTGTTAGTGCTAAGTGTGTGGTTTTAAAAATCTTATTACAGTTGGCATATTGCAATTTATTGTAATACTGTAAATTGTAATAAAGTAAATGTTTAACTAAAAACTGATTTAAAATTTATGAGTTCTTTATACGTATGAAGCTTGCCATAGCAAATGGCCCGCTGCAGGAAAATGTATGTCGGATTAATGTTAAACTTACAGTTTTTATTGTCATATCAAGCATGAACGAATGTTTATTAAATTTGTCCTAAAAGTGGGCGAAGTAAGCGTGGTTAATTATTGACAAAATCTTGGTTACTTTAAATATATTGTCTGACTGACTGACTAACTCATCATCGCCCAGGCCAAACCGCGTAGCCAAAAGAATTGAAATTTATTATAATGGTTTCGTATATTGGTTATATTTGAAAATTCTTGTGGGAAGGATCAAAAAAGGGAAAGGGGCCCCCCAGTACGGCCTGGCCAAAGTGATCTGGCTAGAAAACTGAAATTTGAAATATGTGATCCTTGAAGTATGATCTAACTCACTGATGAGGTAGGTTTTTAAATTTTTGACGGGAACTTGGTAAATAGGGGGGGGGGGGGGGGGGGGTTCAAAAGTAGATAAGTTTTCTCCTTAAAGGTCGGCCCCTACAACTTCGGTAGAAGCCTGTAATTTGATATGGCATTTTTTGAAACATACGTAAGGAACTTGGTAACAATGGGGGAAGGGGGAAAATAGGGCAAAGCTCCCCATAACTGTCTGTCCAAACCATTTTGGGTATAAACATGTAACATATAACTTGGGTCCCACGGAGTTTGAGATAATTTTTAATTTTTGGAATGTTTCCGAGGAACGTGGTTAAACAGGCGTTTACAGGCGTAGGAGCCTGCACAAATCGCTTTGGCTGGAAACTAGAAATTTCAAATTTGTGTCCTTTGAATGTTCGCTTCGAACATGGTAAAAATGGGGGTTAACAATAGCAAAATTTTACCCAAAGAGCCTGTTGAAAGCGCTTCGGATATATATATCAAATATGTGTTCCCTGGAGTGTGGGCTAATTCACTCAAAATATACTTTTTGAATTTTCACTAAGAGCATAGAAAATAGGGCTTTAAATAAGGAAAAGTACCGACCTTTGCAAAGGGATTTGGCTAGAAACCTGAAATTTAAACAACAAATACAACTGAAACAATGTAATTGGGAAACGAACTGCAACGAGGAATCAGTAGAATTGAAACACTAGAAAAGGGGATTGAAATGGAATGGGGAACGAGTGAAATTGAAACAAGAGAAGCGAAATAAAATAGAACGCGGATCATACGGAATTGGAGGCAATAAAATGTAATGGGGAACGAGGCAATAAATTGTAATGGGGAACGAGTGGAATTGAAATAAGTGGAACGGGAAATGAGTGGAATTGAAACATAGGACAAGGGGAAAGATATGAAACGGGGAATGAGTGCAATTAAAAAACTAAACACAGGGAACGAAATGGAAAGTGATCGAGCTCAGATCACGCAGAGAAAAAACATGGTTGTAATATGATCACTGCTACTATATTGTGCTTGCTGCAATCGGGTATGGTTGTCACAACCAAGTTATTGGTTTTCTTACCATCAGCATGGTCGCTACCATCATTATTTAGTAAATATTTTACTATTTTATGATTGGCACCTTCTATTTTATATCATGATTGGCTGTAACCATACTGTGGTAACAAAAATTCTGACTATGAAAAAAATATGATAATTATGCAACGATAAAATGTTGGCAACAATCAATAAATAATTATACAATCAAAGAAAGAAAAGTTCTTAAAGTCTGTGATTTTTTCCCTAACAATTTTTCTTCAAAAAGTCCTTAATATTAATTTTTTTATAGAAAAGACATTTCTAAACGAAATATTCTTAAATTTAATTTTTCATAGTTTCTAAGAACTTTTCCTTTGAGATTATCCAGGAATCATAATATAGTAAAGAGGGGCCATAATATGACAACATTTTGAGCATACTATAATTACGTGCGATCATATTATGATAAATTCAATATAACATGTTTATTTAGGACCATAATATGGTAATTTTTGAATCATAATATAACTGTAGGGACAATATTATGGTTAAAATATAGTTATTTTATTATCATAATATTATAACCATAATATAGTACGATTATGGTTGGTACAACCATAAACCCAAAAATATATGATGCTCTTCGAATATGATTGACCCAACCATGCTTTGTTTTGCGTAATTGATTTGAGTGATATTTATCGAATCTATCAAAAACTTATATCTGTCAATACGAATTGTTTTGATTATTGGTAAATTATTAAGACTAATTAAATTTATAACGATTTTTATTAATCAATAAAAACAAATCCTTAAAACATTACCGCTACTTTAAAAAAATAATGGTAATAAAAATAATTCCGTTACAATTGATATGAATGTAATGATAATGAAGTGATTAATTAATTCATCCTCTTAATTTTGTACTGCCATGTAGTAGTCATTTTTTAACCCGCCATTTAACCATTTTTTAATACGCTCAGCCAGAAAATGTGAATATAGCCATTAGCCATTATGTTAGCCATTTTTAGATTTTTTTTTAGCCATTTTTGTCCGTATTTTGCATTTTTTTAACAAAAAAGTTGAAGGTTGAAGTTGTAGTCTCGATACAAAGTGTCGCATACGTTTTTAAAAGACAACAGTTTTTTTTTTAACATATACAAAATATAATAATTTTATTTGATTGCTTTAAAAAAATCAGGATTTATTTGTTCGTTATACGGAATTCCGTATTCCAATTGGCCACTAATTGAAGGGAATAGAATCACTACTGCATCGATCGATTCCCAAGCCACCTAGGAATTTTAAAATGTCAAAAATGAAATCACAACTGTGTCTTCTTTCGTTGTTTTTTTTTTTTTCTTAGGTTTTTTAAGTTACTTAAATTAAGGGAACCTTATGTTAATATAGTATGATTAGAAAGGGAGTTTTACTGATACCTTTTTCGGTACTATTGTGATTTTTAAAATTTGCTGTTGTAAAGATTTTGGGTACTTTATGTGGGAAAGTATACTGATATTACGGTTAAATTCAAGGCTGAACTGTAATTGGCTTAAGAGATATAATTTTCATTTTAGTACACCCACCAAAAAAAGTCTGTAATGGCAACTGAAAATGTTATTAAGGGAAATTATTACGGGAAATTTTGCAAATATGAAACAGCTTTATTTTTTGCTAACCTTAGCAACACACGTCTGGTGACGTGTAGTATAATGAAATTTGTAGAAAAAATTAACTGCCTCTATTAAATTTTAGTAAACTTTTTGTAAAGTGGAATTTAAAATGTGTTTGCTAAAATCAGCAAAAAAAAACTAAATATTATTAATATTAGTGCAAAATTATTTTTTTTTTTTGCCGAGAATCAAAATTTTTTTTATTTATTTTTTTAAAAAAATATTTTAGACAAAATTAAAAAAAAAAAAAATAAAGGCTTAAAAATTGTAAAAACATAAACGAATTTATCATTTTGTTTTATTTTCTGCTAATTTCTGTTTTGAAAAATTTTAATTGTTTTTAGGGCTGCTTTTAAGAACTAAAAAAAAAAACTTTTTATTTTTATTTACGTAAGAAAAAAGGCATTTTTGTGAATTTTTTGTGATGAAACAGTTAAAATCTCTTTATTAAAACTAATGGACATAAAAGTATGACATTTGAAGAATGTTGTATAAAATGTTCACGAAGAAATATTAAAAAACACGGCAATGGCAGCTATTATTCGGACGTGTCTCAGAAAAAGTAGATAACTTGGTGCTGGGTCATCTGAAATCAAAAGGCAAAGTTGATTCGTTAGATAATAGTTTTCCCCAGGTAACGCTGGGAGGCTTTTTCGAAATTTTAATTTATCACTTTTTTGGAACACTTTAAAGGGTAAATCGCGATTTTTAGTGAAAAAAATCGGCTTATTTGTTATTGTAAAATAAAAATTATTAACAAATTTGAAAAAACTCTCCAGCGTTACCTCGTAAATTATGTACAGAAATAGTGTTCAAAATTTCAAAAGAATCAATGCAGTAGTTTTGAGGGGCACCGACTTTGTGGGAAAAACGCTTTTAAGTTTTGAACTCTAAAAAAATCTGGTATTAAACGTTTATAAACAAATTTTATCGGCTTACCTCAGACTGAATCATCAATGCCGGGTCCATAAAGGATGTTGCTATCATCCATGATGTCTAAAGCAAATTTTTGCTCCTGTCTACGGCGAATCCTGCCTTTTTTAGTTTGTCTCACAGCTTCCTGCTCTGCTTTGCTTATACGTATGGAGTCAGTTGATCGCGCCCAGTCATAAGCACTTGATCCACTATTGATTCCCATGTCTTGCATAAAGGTTAGTAAAGCAAAAGAATCTTCATTGAAGACACTGGCTGCCACATAAGCTGCAATTTCAACGATGACAGAGGTTCCACTCAAGTGCTTTGGTGAGATTTTCCAAATAAGGTCGATATAGTCTCGAACAAGCTGATTGTCTATCAGATCTTGTAATTTTTTTAGCGATAATTTAACACACAACTCAATAAAAACGGAGCTAAAATGATACGAAAATAGGAACGCACGTGTACGTCTGCTTGATAGAATATTTACTGCTACACTAAATTTTATACTCTACACTGACATACTTGGCATAAAAATACTCGTAACTTCGTCAATTTTGCTCCAATCGACTTGAAATTTTAACACAATATTCTTAACATATTTAACATTTATTTAAAAAATTAAAAAAAAAAATAAATACCTTACACCCCCCTTAAGAGGATGTTATATTTTTAGACATGAGTAGGAATTTTCAAAAATTTGTAAATATTCTGTAAAAATTCTGTAATTTGTAAAATGTAAATAGCACAAAAATAATTGCTAAATTATAATTTTATTACTAAAAATCAGTACAAAATTAGTAAAGTTGGATTGAAAAACCGTTTACAAATTTTTCTACTAACATTTTTTTCTGGTTGTATGAAACAAGTTTTAAATTTTAAAAAATTTTTACGCGTTTCATAGCGATGCCTAATTTTAGTCACTTAAGCCAATTGTAGTTGAGCCTTCACATTTTTTATTCCTTATTAGACTTCAGTAGACACGTACTATTTTTTTATATTCATGGAACTTTAACGAATTTTTCGCGGGGACTTTTTTTTTGCTTCTTTTTGCACTGCCAAAAGATATGCATTATCTATATCATTTGATTCTAATGCTGGTTTTATAAATATAGAATTTCGAACGTGTCCGACATGCTGTCGAACAAAAAAGTTACCAAAACTTTCCGAAGTTCTTCCCCATATTTCACCTCTAGATCACTAAGGTGGCCAAGAACTTGCGACAGATTGTTCTTAGATATATTTTTTCTATCACATATTCAAATTTCATTAAAATTGGAGCCTTTACGTTTGGAAATTCTACTTTGTGGCATTTATCTTAGTCAGGGGTTTATTTTAATTTATACTCGATGAAAATCAATTTAGTGTTTGTTTTGTGTGGTATAATTTAAATTTGCATAAAATAATTTTATTAATAATTTTATATTCCTTTTGTTTAATCTTATTCCAGGAACTATACTCATGGGATAGAGGTAATTCTCTAACATATCCGATACGATATAATGAACAAATTTTAGTAGGTGACCATGCATAAATTTTATATTAAAATAAAACAAAAATAAACCAACTTGAAAAGGAAAAACTGCACAAAATTCTATTATCATCATGATAAATTTTCTATTCTACAAAAAAATTTAAAAAAAAAACTAAATTATACTAAAACAAAGATCCCTTTACAATGACATAAAAAAAAAAAACAAAAATCAAAATGAAAACTGGAACAAAATATAATATAAGTTGAAAGATATACTCATCAACATAGAATAAACCAAAAAAAAAAAAAAACTATATTGATGGTCATAAGTTGATTTTCCTATTGACAATTTAACTATAATTTAAAACAAAAATGACAAAATAACTTCAGTGTAATAGCAGGACATTTGTTTTGAATGATTCATATCGTTATAGTTAGTTATGAGATGTCAATATATCACCATCGGCATGTATTATATATCAAAATAAAGGACTTAAAACTACAAAATAAAAATAAGAAACTTTTTTTTTCATAAATTTTAGAAACAAATTTGTAATAATGCTACCCGTAAAAATATATATAAATTTAAGAAAAAAAAAAAAAATAAATACTTATACATAACGCTAACAAACAACAAACTCATATTTATAATTTTATACTAATAAATTTAAAACTTTTTTAAAAATACCAGCAAAAAAACCAGGCATTTTATAATTGAAAGCAGTTTGGTAAATGGACAGCTGTAGTGTGATTCTCTAATTTCTTAACAAAAAAAATATTGAAAATTTTTAAATGGTAATCTGATAATTTAATTACCGAATTTTGTAATTAAAAAGATAATCGTATTACTGGGTACATTCGTAAATGCAGTAAATTTGTGCATCACTGCGGCAGTTATGCCAAGTTTTGTTGCTGATGCGTGATCAGCTGTTGCAGATGCTTTCATATTGCCCAACAACTGCACAATGTTTGCTTTTTAAAACGTTTGATGAAAAGCATGTTCACAATAATATTATCAAATATTATTGAAAACATTAGTGGTAAAAATTACAGCTTTTTGTTAACTTATAGTATAATTAAAAGAAAGATGAAACGACTTATGATTATTAAAAATCAATTAAAACGAAAAAGAAGGCGGATTCCTAAAATTAAAAATTAATATTATTGAAAATCTTGACAACTTTTTAATAACTTATAGTAAAAAAGAATTAAAAGAAAGATGAAACGACTTATGATTATTAAAAATCAATTAAAACGAAAAAGAAAACTGATTTCGTACTATTGCATCAGAAACTTTAATGATGCCATAGTTGCAAAAATTTGCGGCAGCACTGTAAATTTTTTCCATAAAAAAACGTTTGACGCAAATCAGTGCTACCAAATGATGCTTTTTTGAACGTTTTACTTTTATAATGCTGCAGTGATGCGCAACTACTGCATTTACGAACGTACCCACTGCTACAATTTACTTTTCCACAAGTTATAGCCATTGATAAACAATAACTGTTTTTTAAATTTTTGCTGTGATGTTATACAAAAAAAAAATTAATAATAAAAAAATTATAATACATTTTTCATATTAATTTAAATATGTAAATTATACATACAACGATATTTCATTGGAATTTTTGAAAAATTTTTCATTTTCATATTTTTTTTTTTCATACATATTTAATTACTGTATATAATTACTTTATAATTATGCATATTACAATTATTTTGTACTACTAACTATTTATATAAATTGTTTACCAAAGAAATTATGATTTATAAAAAAAAAAATAGAATAAATATATATTATTTGAATTTATTATTATTTTGCTAGTTTTTATCTAACTACTGTTAATATTTTTTTAATTAAATATTGTATTTTTATGGAAAATATAACAGAATCTTTTTGTATAAAAATTAAATAATATATACAATTAATAAAAAAAAAATAACATAAAACGGATTTATGTAAAAATGTACAATGGATAATTGTTTTATTTAAATTAGATTTAAAATTAATTGAAATTATTTAAAAGAAAAATATTAGCTTATATGGATAAATATTAGATTTTACTAATAGGGGACAATATTGGGGATTTTTTTAAAGCAATTAGTTCATATTAGTCATATTTTATATGAGGGTGGGGCAAAAGGTATCATCTGATTTTCTTTTGCTATAACTTTTCTTTAAAATGAAAACTCATTTGGTTTTTAATAAATTATGTTTATTGGCATTTATATATTTTTTTTTACAATTAATTGTGGAAATTTATGGCCGGCAATCGGCCGCCGTCGACGTAGATAAAAATTTGGGCTGATTTGTTTACATTTTGAATATCTTTGCGCAGCATATATTTTGCCTCGAATATTATTTTTTAAATCCTTCAGGATGGGGAAAAGTTCGTGTACACCAAACGACTTCAAATATCCCCAGAGGCAGGAGTCCGGGACAGTTAAATCAGGAGATCTGGCATCTTTCAACACACCCATTGTATCAAGTGCAATACAGTGATGCATTTTGAGTTTTTGTTTTTATTTTGGGCCAAATTGACGATTAAAAAGGCCCAAAATACCTTTGATAGGGCCAACAATTTTTGGAATATCCCAGCAAAACTACACATTACCAAATAATGGGTAAAGCCACATGGGCGGATGGATTACTTTACACCTTACTTCATTGATGAAATTTAAAGTAATGTATATACCCATTACTTTAGAGGTGATAATGAAAGGGGTTACTTATATGGTTACGAGAATGGAAAAAGTAATGTGTCTAAAAATAGATTTTTAAAAAAGAGGAGATTTTATTAAAAAAAAATTGTTACGAATATTTTATTTAAAATATTTGTAATTAAAAATAATGTGGTCAAGATGGGAATCGAACCAGGGAAATCTGGTTGCCAGTCAAGAACTCTACCCACTCAGCTATCGACGCATATAGTATTTGATTGCTTTAAACTTAAATGAATTGTTGCGCTTCGTTTTTTCGCTTGTGTTATCAAAACAAACATACATTACCCTTTTGCTTACCAAAAACACACAAAGTAATGTATCCAAAATTAGATTTTCAAAAATATTTCAATTATTACATTACATGTATAAATCATGTATTACGTAATCAATAATCAGTAACTTATTACTTTATGTTTGCAAATAATGAAAAAGATAACGAGCTATCATTACAAGGTAACGCATGAGAATATCGCACCCATTACCAAAGTTTTGTTGGGATATTTATCATTTTTTTTAAATAAATTTAAATCTGTTATCCATGGGTAAGATTTCATTCATTACTCAAAAGCAATAGGAAATTTATTTGTCAATACAAAATTTTATTTATCATTAATTTTTTACCGTTACCCTTATTTGACAATTTACTTTGCCTTTTTTTATATTTACTTGATATACTTCAAAGAATTTTTATTTGAAACAAGACAGATTTGCAAAAAAAAAGTTAAAAGTTTTTCTTTGACAAACAAAATATTGTTGTTAATATAAGTAGTATTCGAAATAGGGAGAAAGGGTGTTTTTTTTAGAGGTTGAGAACTTTTATTTTAAATAAATTACATTAAGACGTACCAAATGATTTATTTTAATTAATTTAATTATAATTTGGCATTTAGTATTAAAAAATTTGGACACATGTGTACCGGAATCAACTTTTCCAAAACGCATACAATTTTCAAGTTTTTAATCGGCCAAAAGTGACAAACAAAAATTTATTTTTTCCGTCATGATAAAATAAACTTTTCAAATGATTTTTCAGATAATCTTGAACAACGAAAAATTACCTTCATAAAAATGACTTCCACACTTAAAAAAGTTTGTAAGTTAAAATAACTGAAAATATCGTTTAAAAGAAATGATGTTTCATTTTAAAACCGGTCTACTTAATTTTCATTTAAATTAAATGCCATTTGTTATTTATTTTTAAATGTTGATTAATCAACTGACACATCCGTAAGAAACCAATTATATAATCAGTTAAAATAAATGTCAAAATTTTACCTACCAATTCCTTAAAAAATAAATGTTTTTATCACTTATTTGAAATTGTTTCTCTTTTTGTATTTTTTTTAATATACTCGTACAATACAAAATGTATGTATGCATAGCTATAGACACTTTTTTTGTGTTTTTGTATGTATATTTGTTTATGAAGTTCTTGTAATTTGTGTTGACAAATTTTGTATAAATACAACCAATTTAAATAAAAAAAAAAAAACAAATTGAAATTTTTTAAATATTTTTTTTTTTTTTAAACAGACAACAAACAAAATTAAAATTTGTAATAACTGTTACGGACACAAATAAACCACAAATTTCCGTTTTTGTGGGTAAATTTTTATTAAATTTCAAACAAATGAAAAAAATAAATAAAACTGAAAGAAATGGTAAATGATAGTAAATTATTTCGAATGAATGTATAAAAAAGTTAATATAGATATTTCTTTGAAAAATAAATGTATGTTCCTTTATTTTTAAATGGAACGGAAAACTTTTTTATTAAACTACAAAAAGTTAACTACATAATATTTTGAGTGCACTTGACAGTTTCTTTATATTACACATGTAGGGCAATAAAAAAAATTACGCCATTAACAGTCTTAAAAACATAAAAATTTTCACCACTTTTGTTCATAATTGATCCATATAAAAGAATTAATTTTAATGATGATGATTAATGGCAATTAAATATACTTTCAATTGGAACAAAAAGTTTTTTTTTTTGTTTTGTAAGTTTGTGTTTTATTTTAAATAAATTTATATACCTCTAAAAAAACACTCTTTACATTGAAAAATTTACCGTACGTTTTGTAATAGTTGAATTTTTGAGCAGAAAGGGTCAAAATAGATTAGAAAATACCACAGGGCCATCAAACATTCAAAAGTGCGACAAATGGCCCAATTGTGCCACATTTTACATCACAGGTGCAATATAACACATTACCACACTTGTCCTTCAAATCTAGATCGTTAACTTTCGGTAAGAAAAATTCAGTCAGCATGGCTATAGCCGTCGCTGATCACGGTAATAATCATTTTTTCCGACGTAACTGCACACCACGCGGTGACTTTAAAAGTGTGAAATGTTGCTTCATGTTTAGATTTTCCGTTCTCTAGAATCGATAATTTTGCTTATTAAAATGGCAGCTAAGATAAAAATTAACCTCGTGGGTTATGAGCAATTTGTTTGTAAAATATTTCAGATGGCGGGCAACAACTTTTGTCGCAATTACATATTCTATGTAATATTCTAAGCGCTTCATCATTCATCTCTGCTCTATCGCTTTTAAAAAGAGTGTTGCTTCTTTTTCCAAAAAAAGACTTTGTCCTTCGCGTGTTCCTTAGGCGCATAGCGATTCATTTTTAATCATTATAAATTTGGCTCAAATCTGCTTTATGAATGTCAAATCCAAAGAGACCTACGATGGCATTTGCAAAAAATGGCAACTCTTTCCAATGGGGTGATACTTATTGCGCCACTTTTTATGGCTTACCTCGAAGAGAGCAGAGTTCTATTAAGCCCCAAAGTGGGGCACCTCGGGCATGCGAAGCTTAAAAATTTTATATTTGGGCACTGATTAATAAAATATGTTACATTTTTGTTATCTGCTAGTAAAAGCCCACAAAAAACATTTTTACATTTCCCTTAAAATGCATAAATTATTGACATTTGAAAAATATAATTTTACATTTTTGCAAACTCAAATCATGCCCTATTTGTTTTTTTGTAAATTTCATAAAAAAACTTTCAATGCAAAATCTTGTTCAGGCTTAAAGTTGAAGGCATTTAAAATTGAACATTTAAAAAAAATTTAATTTTTTGCCTTTAGAATATTTCTTTAAGAACACATATAATCCCAGCAAAAAAATGGTAGTCATTCTGTGACTATAACTTCTTTCATTGCTTTTTAAACTTCAGTTGATCAGTTTTATGATTTTTTGGTGTTATTCTAAGGCGCTTCCAAAAGAATTCATGTGTTCATATTTCAAATGCAGTGATCTGGATATAAACCCGATGCATATCTTAAAAAATCACTCGTCATTACTTCTAAGGCATAAGTTATAGTATATCGTATATTTTTTGAATCTAAAGCATTTATTTAAATTAAAAAAAAAGTTCTGATGAACTTTTTTAATTTTTTTATTAAATAATTTTTTATATTTTAGTTTAAAATTTCATGAGGATTAGAATTTATGCAGTTTTGCAATTTTTATAAAACTTTTGAAAAATCAAGAAAAACAGATTTTTTTAACCTTTAATTGAAACTAGCTGGCCTGTCATTTGCATTTTTTCGACCTTAAATATTTATGACGACGCAATCTGTGCATTTTGCATTATGTATATTATTTAAAACTATATCATTTCCAATTTTAATTCAGAATTTATCAAAATAATTTTAAAATTGTGTAAAAATTATTCCAAATTGCCCAAAAAAGTTTTAAAATTGTGCAGAAATTATTTAAAATTGTTCAAAAATATTTTAAAATTGTCTAAAAATGTTTCCAAATTGTACAACCAGTTTTTAAATTATTTAAAAATATTTTAAAATTTGTCTAAAATATCATTAAAATGTTTGAAAAATGTTTCAAAAATGCTTTTTCACTATTGCAGAATAATTTATTTGTTTTAATAAAGAGTATTTGTATATCAATGCATAAATTTCGCTTCTTTAAACTTATTTTTCTGCATTCTTATGAATTAAATTTTTATCAAAGCTTAAATACTACAAAGTATATGAACATTTTCCACTCATGCATCAGAATATCTAAGTCATTGCTTCCTTAGAGTAAAGTATGACTAATGCTAGTAGCTCTATTTGAATACTTCCATCCTATGACACGCTAATGTTAAATTCATCGATAAAACCATTGGAAAAAAAGTTATGCCTTTGCCATAGTAGTGATGCTTTTATTTCTTCTTTTGCAGCTGCATTTTTGCTGGGATATTTATATGTTTTTTTTGAAAGCATTTATATTTTTTTGAATGCATATAATGTTCCCCATTTGCTAATTGTTTTTTCCCCAGATCATTACCAATTCGATAATTTTTTGTAACTGAAATTTTAAATTAACTTAATTTTTCTATGAGTAAAGCAACGTAATGTAATTGTGTCTGTTAGTTTTTAATAACGCTGCAAATGTAGCCAAGACAACAAAAACTGTAGAAATACACATTTTTGGAATTTTCTAATAGTTTTTTTTAGGTTTTGTGGAATTCCTTTTAACTCATCTGATATTTTTGAAGTGTTACATTGTATGAGAATCTCTAGTGTATTTTTTTTTATCAATATTTAAAAAGTTTTTCATAAATACCGATATGTACACCAGAATTCGGTAAGCGATATTTTAAAGTGTAATTTCTTAACGATATAACTTATCGTTGTTAATATCCATTACCAAAAAAGATAATATGATATTCAAATGGTTCAAGTATGAAAAAACTCGTCGTGAAAGGATTAACCTATTAAATATACAAGTCTAAAAAAAATAGAGAAATTGTAGCGCTTTTCTGCAATATCTGTGGTGAAAAGGAAAAAGTGCTTAAGTTTTTTTTTTTGACTCTATCTCCTTAAATTAAATAATTTCTTAATTGGAACAATTTATTCCTGAATAAGCAATGATTCGATGGATGACTTTCACTTATACTAGAATCACCATTAATTTTTGAAAATTAGGTTTAAATTTGGAAACTGCTCTCCTGCACTTGGCAAGTGCTCTCCTGCAAAATGACAAAATCAGACTTAACCAGTTTTTCCTTTTCGCCACTGATATGTCGTTGAATTTCAAATCTGCATTCTTTTCTATAACAAACTAGAACATCAGTGCGTATGAGTTATAACATTAAATATTACTCATACGTTAAGGTGTCCAGTAAAACAAACATACTTTTTTCAAATTTTATTAAATAGAGAACACTATAAAAGTTTATTGAATTGATGATATTATGCATATTAAATATAAATGCAATAAAACTTTAGATTATTGCAGAAAAATGATTCAATGAATATTAATATATTTTATTTTAATAAACTTTAAACGATCACATTGATTTTTATTTTCTATTCCTCTGTTATCAATAAAAATTCCATTAAAAGTATTTTAGTTCTACAAAGTTTAGCAAATTGTTTCTTTTAAACCAACTATTATCAATACAATAAAAAGGCCTCAGGTGTCCTATTGATTTGCATACAATTTGCAATTGTAGCAAATAGAAATAAAAATGATTCACATACATGTTTTAGTCTTTTTATCTAAGAAAAAATACATTTTCTAAAATTTTTCTTAATATAAACTACTTTAAATGCTGTTCAATGCATTTTTCAATAAATTTCTTTAGAATTTGTTTCAATATTTATTTGATTGAGTAACTTTAATTACTACCATTATTTGTTTTGAGATATTTCTATTTGTTGTCCTTAAACAAGTAGTCTATTTATTTTGTATTTAGCAAATAAGAAAAATAACTAGAAAAAAACTTTTTTTTTCAATCTTTCAATTTAGGTTATTGTTAAGAGAAATATTTATGAAATTATTTGTTTACAACAATACAATATTTTGTAACAATCTGTCAATCAATAATACATTGAGAACAAGTATACATACTTGTATATTTTCTATGTTATAGAAGTAACGAAAAAGAGGAAAGTATGGGTATTGTGGAAAAAAAAGTATTACATCAACGGAAGGAAAGTAAACATAAAAAATACAAACTGAGAAAATTCAATAAAAGATATTTTTTTTAACAAAAGGTACTTTTTTTAATAAAAGGTACATTTTTAATAAAAGGTACTTTTTTAATAAAAGGTACTTTTTTAATAAAAGGTACTTTTTTAATAAAAGGTACTTTTTTAATAAAAGGTACTTTTTTAATAAAAGGTACTTTTTTAATAAAAGGTACTTTTTAATAAAATTTACTTTTTTAATAAAAGGTACTTTTTTAATAAAAGGTACTTTTGTATAACAGGTACTTTTTTATAACAGGTACTTTTTAATAAAAGGTACTTTTTTATAAAAAGGTAATTTTTTTAAAAAAGGTACTTTTTTAATAAAAAGAACTTTATTAATAAAAGGAACTTTTTTAATAAAAGGTACTTTTTAAATAAAAGGTACTTTTTTAATAAAAGGTACTTTTTAATAAAAGGTACTTTTTTAATAAAAGGTACTTTTTTAATAAAAGGTACTTTTTTAATAAAAGGTACTTTTTTAATAAAAGGTACTTTTTTAATAAAAGGTACTTTTTTAATAAAAGGTACTTTTTTAATAAAAGGTACTTTTTTATTAAAAGGTACTTTTTTAATAAAAGGTACTTTTTTAATAAAAGGTACTTTTTTAATAAAAGGTACTTTTTTAATAAAAGGTACTTTTTAAATAAAAGGTACTTTTTTAATAAAAGGAACTTTTTTAATAAAAGGTACTTTTTTAATAAAAGGTACTTTTTTAATAAAAGGTACTTTTTTAATAAAAGGTACTTTTTTAATAAAAGGTACTTTTTTAATAAAAGGTCCTTTTTTAATAAAAGGCAATTTTTTAATAAAAGGTACTTTTTTAATAAAAGGTACTTTTTTAATAAAAGGTCATTTTTTAATAAAAGGGCATTTTTTAATAAAAGGTACTTTTTTAATAAAAGGTACTCTTTTAATAAAAGGTACTTTTTTAATAAAAGGTACTTTTTAAATAAAAGGTACTTTTTTAATAAAAGGTACTTTTTTAATAAAAGGTACTTTTTTAATAAAAGGTACTTTTTTAATAAAAGGTACTTTTTTAATAAAAGGTACTTTTTTAATAAAAGGTACTTTTTTAATAAAAGGTACTTTTTTAATAAAAGGTACTTTTTTAATAAAAGGTACTTTTTTAATAAAAGGTACTTTTTTAATAAAAGGTACTTTTTTAATAAAAGGTACTTTTTTAATAAAAGGTACTTTTTTAATAAAAGGTACTTTTTTAATAAAAGGTACTTTTTTATTAAAAGGTACTTTTTTAATAAAAGGTACTTTTTTAATAAAAGGTCCTTTTTTAATAAAAGGCAATTTTTTATTAAAAGGTACTTTTTTAATAAAAGGTACCTTTTTAATAAAAGGTCATTTTTTAATAAAAGGGCATTTTTTAATAAAAGGTACTTTTTTAATAAAAGGTACTCTTTTAATAAAAGGTACTTTTTTAATAAAAGGTACTTTTTAAATAAAAGGTACTTTTTTAATAAAAGGTACTTTTTTAATAAAAGGTACTTTTTTAATAAAAGGTACTTTTTTAATAAAAGGTACTTTTTTAATAAAAGGTACTTTTTTAATAAAAGGTACTTTTTTAATAAAAGGTACTTTTTTAATAAAAGGTACTTTTTTAATAAAAGGTACTTTTTTAATAAAAGGTACTTTTTTAATAAAAGGTACTTTTTTAATAAAAAGTACTTTTTTAATAAAAGGTACTTTTTTAATAAAAGGTACTTTTTTAATAAAAAGTACTTTTTTAATAAAAGGTACTTTTTTAATAAAAGGTACTTTTTTAATAAAAGGTACTTTTTTAATAAAAAGTCCTTTTTTAATAAAAGGTACTTTTTTAATAAAAGGTACTTTTTAAATAAAATGTACTTTCTCTATATTTATCCTTTATTCGATCTTCAATATTATACTATATTATTCCTTAAAATCGAGTTCAAGATCTTTTTATAAAAAATAATAATGATTATTTATTATTTCCTTCCAATATTTCGTCTCCACATTGGGTGACTTCTTCAGGGAAATTATATAATTTTTTTCAAGAATAAAGTTTTTTCAACAAATAAGTTTTTATTGTTGAAAAAAATTATATAATTTCCCTGAAGAAGTCACCCAATGTGGAGACGAAATATTGGAAGGAAATAATAAATAATCATTATTATTTTTTATAAAAAGATCTTGAACTCTATTTTAAGGAATAATATAGTATAAAAGGTACTTTTTTTAATAAAAGGTACTTTTTTAATAAAAGGTACCTTTTTAATAAAAGGTACTTTTTTAATAAAAGGTACTTTTTTAATAAAAGGTACTTTTTTAATAAAAGGTACCTTTTTAATAAAAGGTACTTTTTTAATAAAAGGTACTTTTTTAATAAAAGGTACTTTTTTAATATAATGTACTTTTTTAATATAATGTACTTTTTTAATATAATGTACTTTTTTAATAAAAGGTACTACATATTTTAATAAAAGGTACTATTTTAATAAAAGGTACTTTTTAATAAAAGGTACTTTTTTAATTAAAGGTACTTTTTTAATAAAAGGTACTTTTTTAATAAAAGGTACTTTTTTAATAAAAGGTACTTTTTTTAAAAAAAAGGTACTTTTTTAATAGAAGGTACTTTTTAATAAAATTTACTTTTTTAATAAAAGGTACTTTTTTAATAAAAAGTACTTTTGTATAACAGGTACTTTTTTATAACAGGTACTTTTTAATAAAAGGTACTTTTTTATAAAAAGGTAATTTTTTTAAAAAAGGTACTTTTTTAATAAAAAGAACTTTATTAATAAAAGGAACTTTTTTAATAAAAGGTACTTTTTAAATAAAAGGTACTTTTTTAATAAAAGGTACTTTTTTAATAAAAGGTACTTTTTTTAAAAAAGGTACTTTTTTAATAAAAGGTACTTTTTTTAATAAAAGGTACTTTTTTAATAAAAGGTACTTTTTTAATAAAAGGTACTTTTTTAATAAAAGGTACTTTTTTAATAAAAGGTACTTTTTTAATAAAAGGTACTTTTTTAATAAAAGGTACTTTTTTAATAAAAGGTACTTTTTTAATAAAAGGTACTTTTTTAATAAAAGGTACTTTTTTAATAAAAGGTACTTTTTTAATAAAAGGTACTTTTTTTAAAAAAAAGGTACTTTTTTAATTAAAGGTACTTTTTAATAAAATTTACTTTTTTAATAAAAGGTACTTTTTTAATAAAAGGTACTTTTGTATAACAGGTACTTTTTTATAACAGGTACTTTTTAATAAAAGGTACTTTTTTATAAAAAGGTAATTTTTTTAAAAAAGGTACTTTTTTAATAAAAAGAACTTTATTAATAAAAGGAACTTTTTTAATAAAAGGTACTTTTTAAATAAAAGGTACTTTTTTAATAAAAGGTACTTTTTTAATAAAAGGTACTTTTTTAATAAAAGGTACTTTTTTAATAAAAGGTACTTTTTTAATAAAAGGTACTTTTTTAATAAAAGGTACTTTTTTAATAAAAGGTACTTTTTTAATAAAAGGTACTTTTTTAATAAAAGGTACTTTTTAATAAAATTTACTTTTTTAATAAAAGGTACTTTTTTAATAAAAGGTACTTTTTAAATAAAAGGTACTTTTTTAATAAAAGGTACTTTTTTAATAAAAGGTACTTTTTTAATAAAAGGTACTTTTTTAATAAAAGGTACTTTTTTAATAAAAGGTACTTTTTTAATAAAAGGTACTTTTTTAATAAAAGGTACTTTTTTAATAAAAGGTACTTTTTTAATAAAAGGTACTTTTTTAATAAAAGGTCCTTTTTTAATAAAAGGCAATTTTTTAATAAAAGGTACTTTTTTAATAAAAGGTACTTTTTTAATAAAAGGTCATTTTTTAATAAAAGGGCATTTTTTAATAAAAGGTACTTTTTTAATAAAAGGTACTCTTTTAATAAAAGGTACTTTTTTAATAAAAGGTACTTTTTAAATAAAAGGTACTTTTTTAATAAAAGGTACTTTTTTAATAAAAGGTACTTTTTTAATAAAAGGTACTTTTTTAATAAAAGGTACTTTTTTAATAAAAGGTACTTTTTTAATAAAAGGTACTTTTTTAATAAAAGGTACTTTTTTAATAAAAGGTACTTTTTTAATAAAAGGTACTTTTTTAATAAAAGGTACTTTTTTAATAAAAGGTACTTTTTTAATAAAAGGTACTTTTTTAATAAAAGGTACTTTTTTAATAAAAGGTACTTTTTTAATAAAAGGCAATTTTTTAATAAAAGGTACTTTTTTAATAAAAGGTACTTTTTTAATAAAAGGTAATTTTTTAATAAAAGGGCATTTTTTAATAAAAGGTACTTTTTTAATAAAAGGTACTCTTTTAATAAAAGGTACTTTTTTAATAAAAGGTACTTTTTAAATAAAAGGTACTTTTTTAATAAAAGGTACTTTTTTAATAAAAGGTACTTTTTTAATAAAAGGTACTTTTTTAATAAAAGGTACTTTTTTAATAAAAGGTACTTTTTTAATAAAAGGTACTTTTTTAATAAAAGGTACTTTTTTAATAAAAGGTACTTTTTTAATAAAAGGTACTTTTTTAATAAAAGGTACTTTTTTAATAAAAGGTACTTTTTTAATAAAAAGTACTTTTTTAATAAAAGGTACTTTTTTAATAAAAGGTACTTTTTTAATAAAAGGTACTTTTTTAATAAAAAGTCCTTTTTTAATAAAAGGTACTTTTTTAATAAAAGGTACTTTTTTAATAAAAGGTACTTTTTTAATAAAAAAGGTACTTTTTTAATAAAAGGTACTTTTTTAATAAAAGGTACTTTTTAAATAAAAGGTACTTTCTTAATAAAAGATTATTTTTAAATAAAAGGTACTTTTTTAATAAAAGGTAATTTCACTATATTTATCCTTTATTCGATCTTCAATATTATACTATATTATTCCTTAAAATCGAGTTCAAGATCTTTTTATAAAAAATAATAATGATTATTTATTATTTCCTTCCAATATTTCGTCTCCACATTGGGTGACTTCTTCAGGGAAATTATATAATTTTTTTCAAGAATAAAGTTTTTTCAACAAATAAGTTTTTATTGTTGAAAAAAATTATATAATTTCCCTGAAGAAGTCACCCAATGTGGAGACGAAATATTGGAAGGAAATAATAAATAATCATTATTATTTTTTATAAAAAGATCTTGAACTCTATTTTAAGGAATAATATAGTATAAAAGGTACTTTTTTAATAAAAGGTACTTTTTTAATAAAAGGTACCTTTTTAATAAAAGGTACTTTTTTAATAAAAGGTACTTTTTTAATAAAAGGTACTTTTTTAATAAAAGGTACCTTTTTAATAAAAGGTACTTTTTTAATAAAAGGTACTTTTTTAATAAAAGGTACTTTTTTAATATAATGTACTTTTTTAATATAATGTACTTTTTTAATATAATGTACTTTTTTAATAAAAGGTACTATTTTAATAAAAGGTACTATTTTAATAAAAGGTACTTTTTAATAAAAGGTACTTTTTTAATTAAAGGTACTTTTTTAATAAAAGGTACTTTTTTAATAAAAGGTACTTTTTTTAAAAAAAAGGTACTTTTTTAATAGAAGGTACTTTTTTAATAAAAGGTACTTTTTTAATAAAAGGTACTTTTTTAATAAAAGGTACTTTTTTTAATAAAAGATACTTTTTTAATAAAAGGTACTTTTTTAATTAAAGCTACTTTTTGTAATAAGAGGTACTTTTTTAATAAGAGGTATTATTTTAGGAAAAGGTACTATTTAATTAAAGAGTACATATTAATAAAAGGTATTTTTTTTATCAAAGGATAATTTTTTTATAAAAGTTGCTTTTAAAAAAAGTACTTTCTAAGGGAAAAGTACTTTCCCAAAACGTTGTACTTTTTTCTTTGTGTATAATTTAATATACTTCTTCCCTTTGAGCCCATTTCCATCCCACAAAAATAGTATATTCTCTTTTATTGATTTTCAATTGAGTTTGTTTTTTCTTTATTTTTTTTGTACAGGGTATCCGCAGGGAAGGTATACTACTTTGTTTCTTTAGAATTTTTGATTAAATGAAATAGAATGAATCTTAAATTGATAAATGTTTTATGTAAGGTCGGCAATTATATATGGAATACAATATCAGATAAATGTCCGCCTCTGTTATCCTCACATATGCGAGCCCTTTTGAGCTCATTTTTCATTACATTCTCACACATTTCACACGGTATTTCATTAATTTCATCACGAATATTTTGTTTGAGTTGCTCAAGTGTTTCTGGTTTGTTTGCATAAACCTTGCTTTTCAGATATCCCCACAAAAAGAAGTCCGGAGCAGTCAAATCAGGCTACCATGGAGGCCAATCAACATCACCATTAGGAAATAACTTGTGGAAAGAGGTCTCGCAGGAATTCCATTGTAATCCTGTCTTATGGATACCACATGTTAATTAAGCCCAAAGCATGCAGTTGTGGCGTTAAAAAGTTTTCAATCTTATCACAATATCGCCCTCCATTCACAGTTACCGTTACGCCGTTTTCATTTTCATAGGAGTAATGTCCAATGATTATTTCTGAACAAATTGCACACCAGACTGTATATTTTAATGGATGCAAAGGTCACTTATGAATAATTGCCCAGAACTGACTATTCTGTTTATTCACATATCCATTTAAATGAAAACGTGCCTCGTCACTCATTATGATTTTTTTCATGAAAATCGGGGTTATCATGGGCAAGCTGTTTTAACGATTAAAACAAGTTGGTTTATCGAATATTTTTCCATATGAACTGTCAAGACTAATGCTTACCACAATGGCGGCAAAACAAAGTATATAGTATACCTTCCCGGCAGACACCCTGTATTATTCCCCCTCCTCTTTTGTCCCGTATTTCAGTTTTGTCTATTAGGTGGTCATTGCCTTTAGGCCATTGGATTTAAATACTTTTTCATAAACATATTTACCACATGCATATGCCACTTGCGTACATTTGTACTTAATACAATTTTCATTCTCATACATTTTGTATGGTCATATTTGTTCATAATTTCTTGTCAAATGCAACCACATTTTGTTGCTATTGTTATATGTATGAGTTGTATTTTTATTCAAGTGTAAACTTCATTCAAGGTCTGTTTTCTTGAATGTCCAACAAATTTTTAATTTTTGTTTGCTTAATAAATTTTTTATTATTTTAACAAAATCGCTATTGTTTGCTGCCAACAATGTTGTACAACAATTCGAATGAATAAATTGCATTAAACAATGACAATACAAATAAAATATTGTATTCCTGGACTATGTTGCTAGAGTTTCAAAAATGTTTGTATGTGTGTGTGTGTGTGTGAATACATTCAATATGACTACTAAGATAGTTGGAATAAAGTTAATGCAATTTGTAAATTCATTTTTTTTATATTTTTTTGCTAACAAATTGATAAGTCACAATTTCTCTTTTAAATATTTTTTATACATATTTTTTGTTTTATTCGATTTAATATAAATGCATCTGCAAATGGTTTGAATATTTCAATATATACATTTCCACTTCAGATGTGCAATTCAATTTGAAAAAAATTAAATAAAATATATGTGTCCATATATGAGACTTTTCATACTTACTACACTGCTGTATCAATGTCACCGACTTTTTGAAAAAATTTAGTTTAAATCTGTATTCACATTGTAGAGGAAAATAAATACATCAATGTTAGGATGCGATAAATGTACTTTTTTATTGCTGGACTATTGACATGGAAAGTCTTATATATGTATGTTGAATGAGTTTCCCTAAAAGCGTTGAACTATAACAAACATATGCTTAAATATTTATAAAGGAATTGTGCCGTCATAATAAAGAGTAAAGATATTTTGTTAATAAAATCTTTATTAATTTTTATAAACATAAGCTTTTATAAACACTTTGGTGATTTTTGTAAACTATTATAAAATATACAAGCAGGATTTTTTTTTGATAATAGAAATTTTAATTATGCGAACTTAGGCAATTTTTGGGATATTTTGAAACCAAAATTATGTATTTAAGACTATGCTTCATTAAGACGTTTTCTGTGTTTTTTTATTGCCACGCTACTGAAATAGATAAATAATGGTCTTTGAAGCTAAAAATTTTTCTGGGTATGCCAGATGTATGCATATTTTAATTTATTACTGAGAATATAAGCTTTATACATGAAAAAAAAAATTTCATTGCTAAAGTTAACCTATTTTTAAAGAGGGTTTTAACAAACAACTCTATAAACAGAAGATTTGAACGGTTGTCAAAAATTTAAATACCAATAGAGAAAAATTTGATACCTTTGTGTAAAAGACAGGTTATTGTAGTGTCTTAAAAAAATATTATTTTGAATTGCAGTCAACTAAAATCGCCAGCCTTGCCACCGAATAATTAGCATTTTTTAAGAAAAGCAAAATCAGCTGCCACTGTAAACCCTTAACTGCAAACCCTAGCGGTCTCCATCACTGGATGGGATGGAAGAAGAATTTCTGACCGCATACAACAGGCTATGAACCATACTCTCAAATAATGCCACGAAAAGGGACCATCCGTGAACCTATCCAAGACGCACCTGTTGCCATTCACTAAACGTAGGAAGTATTTGGGCTTATTCTGGCTAGAACCCTTAATTAGAACCAACATCTGGCTTCCGTATCCAAAAAGGCTAATACAGCATTAAAAAAATCTTGAGAAGATTTAACAAATGTTTTATTTTCGTGATCAGCAAATTTATATTGCATAGATAAGATACGAACAAGTACCACCTGTTAATAGACTACTGTCATATTTTGAGCAAGTCCCGTCATTTACTTTGCGTTTAAAAGCTGTTTAAAACATACAACAAGTGAATTTCTAGTGCTCATTAAATATTATTTTTTCGACCAAAAAAAAACCGTTAATCACACCAAGGAAAAGCTTAATAAATACTATGGGGACTCTACACCATCGATTTCAATTGTAAAAAAGTGGATTACTGATTTTCGTTGTGGTCGCAAAAGTACAAATGACGCTGAACGTTCTGGACGGCCAACTTAGGTCAATACACCCGAAAATGTCGAAAAAATCCACGATATGGTGTTGGCCGATCGAAGAGTAAAAGTGCGTGAGATTGTTGATGCCATAAGCATTTTATGTGGCAGTGTGGTTTCGATTTTAAATGATCAGTTGGATTAAAGAAACCTGTCTGCAAGATGGGTGCCGCGTTTGTTCACAATCGACCACAAACGCAATCGTGAAACAACTTAGTTTCCATGGCAAAATTCCATGAATTGGGCTACGAATTGGTACCTCATAGCCATCCGGATTTAGTTCGGTGGAAAGAGATTTAAATCCAACAATGAAATTATTGATCAAATAAATGCATATTTTATGGACCTCGGAAAATCCTATTTTTTTGAAAGGGATAAAAAAATTGGAGAAACGTTAAACTAAGTGTCTAGACCTAAAAGGAGATTATGTTTGAAAAATAATTTTTGCAAAAAAAACTGTGTTTCATTCAAAAAGTCACGGACTTATTGATCCGCCTTCGTATGTTTCAAGATATACACGAAATATGTAAATTTTTTGATATTTTCAAAAATTCGAAAAAAATGTTTTTTTGTTCAAATTGTTAGGTTTCAAAATGAAACAAAAACGCAAAATTCATTTCCTCTTTCCATCCCTCAACTTCACTTCAGACCCACTTTTGGTTACTAATATGATGACAGTTAATATAATAATTTGGGACACCACTTGCCACTCCCCGGATTACAACATCCTTATCCTATTTACCAAACAAACTTGGCGTATATCTGAAAAAGTCTAATTTAAAATAAAATATAATTTTTTTTAGGATCCCAAACTTTTAGCAAAAAGATTATCATGAAAATGTTAACAGATTTTCAAAAAAAAAAAAAAAATATATTTCAAGTAGATTACAGTGATCAAGTTTTGAGAAACGGTCCCACATTAACTCCTTACCATATCCACCATACAACCTTCATTTATAAATTTGGCTTTATGTGCTTAAAATTCCAACTTTAAGCTGTAAATACATTTCAATTTATCTCAAAATTGGACCATTGTCCCAATTTCAAAAAACAGGTTTACCTAAAAAATGTTACTACTACTGTTGGCAAAATTTGATACCAGGGCATAAATTTTAAAACAAGCGTTCATAAGTTCTCTTCACATGACATTTATAGGCTTTTTACACTGAACAACATCTTTGTGAAACGCATGGAAGATGTTGTAAACGTGAAACATTAATTTACATTGGCAGCATCTTTCATTTGTCAGTTATTCAGCTGTCAAAAAAATATAAGAAAAAGACACATAATTTTTGTTAAAAAATAAAATATATTAAAAAAAGGATTAGAGAAAGCATTAATCATTGGAGTAGTTTTTGCTATGCAGGAACAAACCCGAATTATAATACAGTAACTACATTGAAATATTGAAGGCCATTCTGGAAGAAGATGACGAGAAAGAAAAATTTTTGGTTTTGTTTATTTTCTGCAATGTCAGTTTGCTAGTGATGGCACAAAGAAAATTGATTTTTCTGTCAATTATTTTAGAGATGACACATAAAATAGCGAAAGATGTAAGATGGAAAGATGTAGAATTTTTGGCCTGTATTATACTTATGGGAAGATGTCTAAACAATGGGTTTTTCCGGGTGAACCGGCTCCGAAGAAGGCCAAGGTAAGTTTGTCAGTCAATAAGGTGATGGCAACAGTTTTTTTTGGGATGCACGCGGGATAATCCACATCGATTGCCTTCAAAAGGGAAAAACAATAAAAGGCGAATATTATGCCAACTAATTGGACCGATTTAACGAGGATTTAAAACAAGACGACGCCATATGGACAAGAAAAAAGTTCTTTTACATCAAGATAATACACGGTTGCACACGTGTGTAGTCTCAATGGTAAAATTGCATGAATTGGGCTACGAATTGGTACCTGATCCGCCATATTATCGGATTTAGCCCTCAGTGACAATTTCCTATATATAAACCTAAAGAAATGACTCAGTGGAATGAGATTTAGCTCCAACGATGAAATTATTGATTAAAAAAATGCCTATTTTACGGACCTCGAAAATACTATTTTTGGAAGACATACAAAAATTGCAGAAACGTTGGACTAAGTGTATTGTGCTAAAAGAAGATTATGTTGAAAATTATTTTTTTTTTTACAAAAACACTGTGTTTTATTCAAACAGTCACGGACTTATTGATCCGACCTCGTATTATACACGAACTTTGTTAAATAGATGGTATATAAGCAGCTGTAAAATACTTTGAACCAATGCGCTCGTTTTTATATTTTTTTTTCTGCATTCAAGTTAATTTAGCATATTTTCCATTTGTATGAATATGCTTTTGTTAGTTTTTCTTTATAAAATATATCAAAGTAAATATGTATATCTTTCGGAAGTTTTTTGTTTCATTTGGTAAAACTTATGTATTATTTACGCATTGTCTGAATAATCTATACCGTATCGGCTAGAACTATCACAGTATGTCAGAGATAACAGCCAACGACTGATAGCCGTATAACTTTCGCCTTCCAAAACCTGTGTTTCATTCAAAAAGGTCACAGACTTATTGTCATGCCTTCGTATCAACTTTTGAAATGATTCACAAAAACCCCGAAATACGGGGCATACCACGTTTAGGTCACGTTTAGGTCTTTTAAAAAATACATTTACATTTTAAGCTTGCAATGACTCAATCTTTTTTTTTTTTTTTGATTATATTTTAATGAAAAGATTTCAAAAACTATTTCGCAATGATTATTTTTTTCAGGGTTGACAGGCAATACCGCTAAAATACCGTTATTGATTCAATGCCTTTTCAACTGACTATCGTTACCCCTAAAATACCGTTACCCAAATAAATGAAAAATCGTTATCCTTAAAATACCGTTACCGAAATAAAAATAGCATTATCGCTAAAATACAAATGCCGAATCAAGCGAAATATCGTTAACGTTAAAATACCGTTACCGAAATAATAGAATATATATGTACGTTTTTTTATTACTTTAAGTCGTATTGTTAACTTTGGGCATTTTGTATTGTCAACACTATGGCAACACTTTTTTTAAATAGTGTCTACACAAGTTATGATATTGTTTACCAGGCGTCTTAAAAAGCAGAAAAATTTGCCATTATATATGAAAATTACACAAAAAACAACAATACAATTTTATGACATATTATATTTTATGTGAAGTCAAGGAGTTGGTTAAACTAAAGAAATAACATATAAGCATGTACTTGAATTTAATTTAAATAATTTATTTTAATCATTTGAAAATAAAAGAATTTTTTAGACTTTGATATTGTTTTATTTATTCTCTCTTTATTTATTTTCTCGCAAAATTTTTTGTTATCCCATGTAAAAATCGAAATATATATGAACATACATGATAATACATGGGCTTGTATATGATCATACATGGGCATACATGGTCATATACGTCCATACATGATCTCATATATGACCATATATCTTCGGATCCGAAATTTGAGCCTATATGATGATATATGTGCATATATTATCATACATTCTCATATATTATTCATGTATGCTCGTATATGATCATATACGTCCATATACCCTCAAATTTCAGATCCGAAGATATATGATAATATATGAGATCATGTATGGTCATATATTGAACAATGTATGGACGTATATGACCATGTATGCCCATGTATGATCATATACAGGCCCATGTATGATCATGTATATATTTCGATTTTTACATGGGATGTAAAATCTTACCGATCAGTTCAAAAACAGGAATGAGGATATTTTTTGCTCTTATTAAACATTTTAGTATGTTTACTGTAAAATACTACTTCTGAAAAAATTACCTAACCAGGATTACAGCATTCTCAGGTTTTTTTTTTTTTAAATTTTTCGCAGAAATGTCTAATAAACTTCCTAAATTTCTATCACCAATGAGTACACTCACCAAAAAAAGTCTGTAATGGCAACTGAAAATTTTGCTGTTATTACGGGAAATTCTGCTAATTTGAGCCCAGCGGTATTTTTTGCTAATCTTAGCAACACATGTCTGCTGACGTGTAGTACAATGAAATTAGTAGAAAAATTAGTAGCCGCTACTAAATTTTAGTAGACTTTTTGTAAAGTGGAATTTAAAATCTGTTTGCTAAAATCAGCAAAAAAATTACTTAAAGCTTTGAATTTATTTTTCTTATCGAGCATCAAAAATTTTGATTATATTTTTTAAAAAACGAATTAATCATTTTATTTTAATTTGGTAATTTCTGTTTTGAAAAATATTTTGGTCAATTTTTTTTTTTTACTTTTAAGGTTAAATTTTAATTGTTTTTAGGGCGGATCTTTAGAACTAAAAAATCTTTTTAGTGCTATTTTAAGTGGATGTCCTCTTTTTAGACATGAGTCGGTATCTTCACTTCCAATCCCTTTTTTAATATATGTAACATTTTAAGGAAATTTAAGTTTGAAGGTGTAAGTTTTAATTAGAAATAATATTTCCTTTAATATCCACTTTTTTAAAATTAGTGATATTTTTTTGCTAATTTTAGCAAATCGGTTTTCAAAAATTTGTAAAATGATTTCTGAAATTAGCAACAAAAATTTGTAAATATTCTGTGAAAATTCTGTAATTTGTAAAATGTAAATAGCAAAAAGATTTGCTAAATAATAATTTTTTACTAAAAATCAGTACAAAAATATTACAGTGCGATTGAAAACCGTTTACAAATTTTTTTACTAACTTTTTTTTCTGAGTGTATCCCAATTTAGATACTAATAAAAATATTCAAAAAAAAAAAATTATTTCCAAAAGAAAAAGATCCAAATTTTTTTTTTTTAATTTGTGCGATAAATAAAAATTTTATAATTGTATGTAGAGTTTTGAGACGAAAAACAAAGAAAATTTAAATTTTAGAAAATTCCTAGCAAGTTTGCATGAAATCAAGAATTAACAAGAAAATATTTCACAAAATTACGTAGTTTTAAATCATCTTGGTCTATAATTGTAAAATTCTTAATATTCTATACTTGTAGAACTCTGCCTTATTCCCACTTTTAAATAAAACTATTTAAAAAAAAATTGTAGGATAAGTTTTAGGGTTCCCCTTATTTTTAACCTTAAAACCCCCACATTTTGTAACTATTTTAAAAAATCTTTGTAGAATTATAAAGATGACAGTTTAAAGTTACGCGCTTTTAAAAAATTTAAATTCTATGTCTTCTTAGTTCTTAACCATATTTCTTTTAAAAATGAAAACAAGGTGCATAATACACTCACAAAAAAAAAGGCTATAATATCAACCGTAAATTTAGCTGTTATTACGGGAAATTTTGCTAATTTGAGCCCAGCGGTATTTTTTGCTAATCTTAGAACTAAAAAGTTTTTAGTGCTATTTTAAGTGGATGTCCTATTTTTCGACATGAGTCGGTTGTGCAATATGTCTTCACATCCGATCCCTTTGAAATTTTACGACAATTGAAGTTTGTAAGTAAAAGTTTTTATTCAATATTCCTTATCGAGCTAAAGATCCTTTATTTATAAAAAATTTTATTATAAATATTTATTTATCCCAATATTTCATCACCACATTGGGTGACTTCTTCAGGGGAAATTGTCTTTTTCTTTATCCTTTTATTTAAAGAAAAAGACAATTTCCCAATGTGGTGACGAAATATTGGGATAAATAAATATTTATAATTAAATTTTTTATAAATAAAGGATCTTTAGCTCGATAAGGAATATTGAATGAATAGAGAAGATCGAAGAAAACTAAAATAATTATTAAAAGTTTTTATTATTAAAAATAACATTTCTTTCAATACCAACTTTTTTAAAATTATTAATTTTTTTTTCTGATATTTTTAACAAACCGGTTTTCAAAAATTTGTTAAATTATTTCTGAAGTTAGTAAAAAAATTTGTAAATATTTTGTAAAAATTGTTTAATTTGTAAAATGTAAATAGCAACAAAAAATTAATAAATAATAATTTTTTTTACTAAAAGTCAGTACAAAAATAGTAAAGTGGGATGGAAAACCGTTAACAAATTTTTCTACTTAATTTTTTTTCTGAATGTATTTACTTTTTGCCAATTAATTTCATTATGTAAAAATGTTTGTGTTAGTTATAGATATTTCTGACATACATATATCAAACATATCTTTCAAAAGTCTGATTATGATGGGGTTAAATATATCACTGTGCATTGAAACTACCGTTATCATTAAAATACCAATATCGCAATAAACAAAATAACGTCACCCATTACATATCGCTAGCGAAATAACTAAAATACCGTTATCTCTAAAATACTGTTAACGAAATAATATATAATAGCGTTATCGCTCAAATATCGATACCAAATCAACCGAAATATCGTTAAAATATCGTTACCAAAATAGTAGAAAATATCGTTACCCTTAAAATAACGTTACCAAAATAATCAAAAATACCCTTATCCTCACCGATAACCGCACTCGTTTTGGTTACCATCCATGCTTTTTTTTAAATTTTTTTCGTTTCCAATCCAAAAAAAAATGCAGAAATGAAAACAGCATAAGAGCAGTGATCGAGACTCATAGCACTCAGGGACCGAACGCAATCGGCAATTTACACGTACACCACACGAATGTCAACAAATCTCACAGCTAAGAGCACAGAGCGGCAAGTATATGCCGCTTTGTTGTAGAAATAAAGTGCACTCTAAAAACTTGTTTTTTTTAGTATAGGTATTTTTTTATTATAGGTATTTATTTTGTTTTTCGTTAACATGTTAAATGAAAAATGTGGAACGTTGAGTGGGATGATTTTTTTTTCATATTCTTGAAATATATTAAATGAGGCAGAGTGCCTTTTATGCAATCAAAAAATTATTATTATAATTACTATGAATTATTTTTATTTTTTATAATAGAGAAAAAAAAAACATGAACTATTTTAATTAAATGAATACGGATATTGTCTTATCGATTAATTCATTTTTTAATTCATTCATTCGTTCATTTATCTAGAAAGATAAAATAATTTCTTATGGTGTATTCTCTGTTTCTGCCAACCACTACATAAGAGTAATTAAAATCAGTGCCCTTCATTTCATAGGACAATTGTCCCTGCTCAACTCACATGTATTCTTACGCTCTTGCTTTTAGTCGTCACCAGTGTTGCCAACTGGACAGATTTGACAGTTTTTTACAGATTTTTTAAGTACTGGACAGATTTTAAGATTTTTGCGAAAAAAAAGATTTAAGATCATATCATATTCTTTTTATTAATTATTTTTATGGTAAAGAAACATGAAAATTTTTATTAGTAAGTTATAGAGAATAAAAATTGGGAAATTCCACTGAGCCAGCAGGATAGAATACTTAGTATTTTCGGTTGGCGCTACCCAACCTTGTCAATATCCATGCTCTTCTTCTCCCTTTGCGGTCATTGCTTGTTGATGATTGTCTATTTTATAATGAGTGTATGGAAACAAATTAACAAACTTGTAAACAACAACACAATTAGACTAATATCAACAAAATTTAACAAAATATAGAGGATAAATATCTTAAATCCTACTATACACTCAGAATATTATGTAGGTTACTGTTTGTAGTTTAATAAACAAGTTTTAAGTTCCATTTAAAAATAAAGGAAGATATATTTATTTTTCAAAGAAACATCTATATTAACTTTTTTATACATTTATTCGAAATAATTTACTATCATTTACCGATTTTTTCAGTTTCATCTATTTTTTCATTTGTTTGAAATTTAATAAAAATTTACCCACAAAACGGAAACTTGTGGCTTATTTTTGTCCGTAACAGTTATTACAAATTTAAATTTTGTTTGCTGTCTGTTTCAAAAAAAAATATTCAAAAAATTTCAATTTGTTTTTTTATTTAAATTGGTTGCATATATACAAAATTTTTCAATACAATTTACAAGAACTTCATAAACACACATAGCTTCATATGCATACATGCATTTTGTATTGTACGAGTATATTAAAAAAAAAAAACAAAAAATACAAAAACGGAAATAATTTCAAATAAATGAAAAAAACATTTATTTTTTAAGGATTGGTGGGTAAAATTTTTACATTTATTTTAACTGATTATATCAGTTGTTTCTTACGGATGTGTCAGTTGATTAATCAACATTTAAAAATAAATAACAAATGGCATTTAATTTAAATGAAAATTAAGTAGACCGGTTTTTAAATGAAATATCATTTCTTTTAAATGATATTTTCAGTTATTTTAACTTACAAACTTTTTTATGTGTACTATTAACTTACAAAATAACAGATCAACAATTCATAAAAATTTCATTAAAAAAAAAAGATTTTTAAAATTAAAGCATATTTTTTGATTTTAATCGATTACTACAAGTACAAATTACTATAACAAAATTAGATTTAATTTAATCGAAAGTACAACAGCCAACAGCTAATGTAGAGAGAATATTTTCCTTAAATTAATAGTAATAAAACCAAAAGAAGAAATAAATTAGAAACCCCTTCTCTGTGTGGTATTTCAAGAACTAAAGATTTTCTTAAAAAAATAACTCTAATGCTACTAATTTCATAATGACAAAATAAATGTCAAATAAATACAGTAAACATATGTACAACGAATTTTTCTTTTATTCTACTATGATCTCACACATATAAGAAATATGATCTCAAAATGTTATTAAATGAATCATATATTTTCACCCCTTTTCCCAAAATACGAATAAGAATAAAATTCTTCGTTTTCATATCTAATTTTATGTTGTTGTAAGAAAACCAATAATTTTATTCTGATTTGTTTTTTTATATGTTACATAGTTTTTTATAATAGAAATTTGAATTTGTTTTTTACGTTGTTTTAATAAAAAAAAAACGAATTTTCCTGAAATGTTTCTAAAAATTCGAGACCGATCGTTCATTGTTTATTCCGACCGAATGTATTTTTTTTCTTCCAAAAATTGCATTTTTTTTAATAGGATAACATAATAAATCAAACATATCAAAGATATTTGATTAATATGTATGTAAATACAATGAAATCATTTATATTGATTGAAAAAATCTAAAACTTTTAATTTTTAATACAATGAAAAAAGCCACCCTAATGTACACTCGTATATATGTATTTATTTTTTTCCTTTTAAAAATTAAATTTTTGTTTAATTCTTATTTCTTTAAAACAGTTTTAGACAAAACATTAACACTTTCATATTTTCAATAAAAAATAAATTCATACAGATACTAACACCGCTATTAACCCATTAAAAAATTTCTTACAGTGCAATTCTTATTTTCTCACCAACACAACTACATACATTTTTATTTTTAAACAGCACTGTTAAAATCTGTAACACTAATGTGTCGTATGAGTAATATGTAAATGAAAATATTACGTATACGTGCTGAGGGTCAATTCTCGTTCTGTGAAACGGTGAAATGAAAAGTTTTTTCACGTTTTCATAGTACTTTTGATTCGCGTTCTGTGATAAAATGTAAAGAAATATCAAAACGTTTTCATATGAAAAAAAAAAAAGTGGAACGAAACAAGATTTTTTCACGATTGCACAGCACTGGCGATTCTTGTTTTGTGTAACAGTGCAAACAACTGTCAAAATATTTGCATATGAAAAAATTGTTTACACAGAATATTTATATGTGAAATAAACATGGAGAAGATTGTAAGAGAAAAGCGTGCCAGCGAAAGCCAAAAGGAGTTTTTTTATTAATTATTAAGAAAAGCATGTGGACATTGCAAACGATGAGTAAGTAGCTTAATAACCATAATCACACTTTTATTAATCCCATATTTACAGATTTGTAACTGCAGATGGTGCCAAATTTAGGGACGAAAAGTGTAACGAATTAGCGGCGAACCTTAACAGTTTTAGTGTGACCCAAAAGGACAGTGAAAAATGGCAAAAGTATGGCATATTTATAGTTTATTTATATTCTTTATGAAATATTAAGTAATATTAGACTTCATACGCGCACCAAATATAGTTCACTTAAAGTAAGCCGATATAAATCCATGAAGTGCTTGTCGGTTGTCATCTCGAATGGATTGTGGTCATCCTATAAATTAGTAAATTATTTACTGCAACGAAATGCTTGTAACATCATTGTCTTACCTTTATTCATCCGGAATTATTTGAGTATATCCAATAATACAATTAATCCAGATATTTTTATATAATTATTTAAAATAAATTTTACGAACTTAATTCACTTTTGTTTACGTTTTTCTCTGTTTTGAAATTTGCTTTAAATTTTGGATAACACAGTTACAAAATTTTCATGGGTACAGTGCGAATGAAACATTTTTTTCATAATACATACGAGAATCGCAATTTATGTACACTCTGAAAAAAAAGTTAGTAGAAAAATTTGTAAACGGTTTTCAATCCCACTTTACTATTTTTGTATTGATTTTTAGTAAAAAAATTTTTATTTAGCAAATCTTTTTGCTATTTACATTTTACAAATTACAGAATTTTTACAGAATATTTACAAATTTTTGTTGCTAATTTCAGAAATCATTTTACAAATTTTTGAAAACCGATTTGCTGAAATTAGCAAAAAAAAAATACTAATTTTAAAAAGTGGATATTGAAGGAAATGTTATTTCAAATAATTAAAACTTATACATACAAACTTAAATTGTACTAAAATGTTACTTAGGTTTAAAAAAATTATCGGAAGTGAAGATACCGACTCATGTCTAAAAAGAGGACATCCACTAAAAAGGTTTTTTAGTTCTTAAAATCAGTCAACTCAATTAAAATTTAACCTTAAAAGTAAAAAAAATTTACTAAAATATTTTTCAAAACAGAAATTACCAAATTAAAACAAAATTATAAATTCATATTGTATAAAATATTTTTTAAAAAATATAATTAAAATTTTTGATGCTCGATAAACAAAATAAATTTAAAACTTTGTACTAATATAATAATATTAGTAATTTTTTTTGCTGATTTTAGCAAACGGATTTTAAATTCCACTTTACAAAAAGTCTACTAAAATTTAGTAGCGGCTACTAATTTTTCTACTAATTTCATTGTACTACACGTCAGCAGACATGTGTTGCTAAGATTAGCAAAAAATACCGCTGGGCTCAAATTAGCAGAATTTCCCGTAATAACAGCAAAATTTTCAGTTACCATTACAGACTTTTTTTGGTTAGTGTATTTGTGAAAAGTTCGAGTGAAAAGTGCTTATGAAAACGAAAATGAAAATTTTTTTTCACTTCACATTATCACAGAACGAGAATTGACCCTCTGGTGTACTTTAATTCTTATTAAAAATAACCTAGTGTATAATCAGTATTCGGGTATCATTATCATTTTGAAGATAATTTTAAAAATAATAGCCCGTAATCATAGTCCCGCACTACTATGATTACGGGCCAGTTTTAAGTTGAACCATCTTTAAATGGGTATAACATCAAATATACCAAATGCCCGCATACATTTTGTACTAAAAAAGAAGCAGGTGGCAACATTGATCAGCTGATTTTATATATGCCAAAAAAATTAAAAGTGTGTAAATAAAAGGTTTGCAATTGCAAAATGTAAAAAGGAAAAAAAAACTTTATAAAAAATAATTAAAAAGTGTATTTTTATTAATAAACATTTATTAACTTAATAAATGTTATGCAAAATATCTTATTTATTAATATAATTTTCCTTTTAATAATTTGCAATTCAAACATTTTTTTTCACAAAAATTTTCTTGGCGGAAAACAGCTGTTGTGTGTTGATAAACTGGATAGAGTCAACTTCATCTAGTTTTAATTTTAAAGCAGACTTAAGCGATTAAAGTATACGTTTACTTGTCTATAGTATGCCTAAAGTATACTTTTAAGAAAAGTCGATTTTAGATCTCTTAAAGTATACTTTATTTTAACTATGATTATGCGCCAATATGAATAAATAGTAAATAAGTAAAAATAACAAGTAAAAAAGGGCTAAATTCGGCTGTGCCAAATCTTTGAATACCCTCCACCAATATCCTAAAAAGATGTTCTCTTCTGTTTTTGATACAAATAATATAAAAAAACTTTTGAAGTCAAATTATGTTGGTAAAAAAATATTTTGAGGTGAAAAACTTTTTTAGATATGAAAAAAACTTTTTTGAAAATTTGTTTTTAACATAAAAATGTGAAACAAATGCTTTTATCATGTCGAACATTTCAAAAATTGACTTTAGTATTATTAAATAAGTCTGCTAGTGACAGCTTAATGTACTAGAATTTGAAATATGTATTAAATGTCATATTTGTGGTTCCTAAGATAATTAAGAGCCAAGTCCAAGGCCATGCCGACCTAAGCATGGCGCAGGGTATTGTTTTTTATTTACTTTAGCGCCATCTACTTCTAAGTATAGACACTAAAGCAATTATGCATTTTGCTCTATCTTTATATATACATTTCTTTGAACCTAGCCATGGGGTAGGGTATTGTTTTAGTTAATTCAGCGCCACCTATTCAAAAGTAGCGGCACTAAAGCAATTATGTATTTTGCTCATTCTTTAGATATAAATGTCTTTGGTTACAAAAACAAAAAATACATTTTATTGAATGAAACAAAAAACCAACAAAGCTTAACAGAAAAACCCAATCTGGTTTACTATATCTCCTATAGTAGCCAAAGAATTTGAGATATTTGAACGGAAAATCCTAAGAAAATGCATCGGAAAAAATTATGAAAATTTCATAAAACGATTTTCAAAAAGTTACGTCTATGAAAATGCCGATGTTCTACCCTTCTTATGTACTCCATGTCGATACACGATAATGTGCTTGTCAGCAAAATATACGAAAGCGAGAAAAACACCATCTGGGCTGGATCTACATATCTTTCTCCTGTCGATATAATTAATGGACGCATTATAGACCTTACCTCATTCTACATGAGCCCAGCCTTACTTAACAGAAAAAAAAAAATAGATACAGACAAACTTTACAAATTTGTATGGAAAATTTAGAGGTACCTTCACATTTTCACTCATAACTTTTGAACCGCTAAACCGATTTCGCTCATTTTAAATACCAAACTGCTCGGGAGGATGTTCAATAATCTGGGTAAAAATAGGCACCCCCGCTTGCGTCTTCGCGTCGTGATCGCCATTTCAACAGACAGACGGACAGACAGACAGACAGACAGACGGACATCGCTAAATCGACTTAAAATTGCATAAGGATCACGAATATATATACTTTATGGGGTCTTAAACCTATATTTCGACATGTTACAAACGGAATGACAAACTGATATATACCCTCACCATATATGGTAGAGGGTATAAAAACAATATGTTTTTATCATTGCAAATAAGTTTTTAAAGTCTTTTCATTAAAATATTATCAAAAAATCGCTTAAGTCAATACAAAATAAAAATCTAAATATATTTTTAAACGATTTAACTTTTGAAAAAGGGGTACGCCTACGGTTTTTGTAGTAAGTACTGTGTAATTAATTACAAAATTTGTTAATTTGTTACTCTATAAATTAATACTACCGATATTTGTAGCTAAAACATCGTTCAATACTATATTTCTGTATAGTTTTAAGTTTAAGTTATCGATTTTTGTCGTTACAGTCAAAGCCCGGTATAACGATTGATATACTGTCAGGCCCATTCGTTATATCGAAATATTTGTTATAACGCACCACTTTTTTGTATGAATTTTACTTCATTCTTAGAATTTTAAACATTTTTGAAATAACTAAAAATTTAAAAACAACTGCAATAATACTTCACGCTTACACTAGAAGAATCAGAAAGGAAAAATTCTAAAATTATTTTCTAATTTAGATTTTTTTAAATTTTTTTTTTCTAATTTTTTTACAAATTATTAGTGATATCGAGTACTTATTTTCAATAATATTCGTTATATAGGGTAGGTAATGCAAACAATTAGGTCGTACGTTATATCGCGTTTTCGTTATACCGAGTTATTCTTATACCGGGCTTTGACTGTACTTCATAAAATTGCAAATAAACAACTATGATCAGAATTTCGTGTCAAAAAGTTAAAGAAATCGATAAAATCGCTAAGAAAGTTAGATAATCGCACTACTGGCCGAAAATTTCCCCAAAATTACGGATAATATAAATTATTAACATCTCAAACTTATATTTTTTATTGGCTTTGAATTATCTATTAACCATAAAATAATTAGTCATTCAAAATAACACTCACAATATTATTTCGTTAAAAACAATCCAAAATACATATTAAATTTAGCGAAAATACAATCAAAAAGAGGACTACTGATTTTTCATTGTATTCAGCCCATTTTGTTGTTTATTTTCAATCAATGTTTAATAATCGACAAAAGTAGTAAAAACAATCGAGTCGTTTAAAATAACCATTAATTTTTAACTGACAAAAAGTTAGAAAAAAACGTTTTTTGTGGTTTGTTTTTCAAATTAATCGTTTTTTTATTTGTATGTAATTGCAAAACATAACACACACAGATGTATATATATTTTTATTTTATATGTGTGTATATATATTTGAATAATTTCTTGTAATTTTTATTGATATAATTTTGTATATAAACAAACTATTATGGTAAAAAAAAAAACAAAAAGGAATTATATGAATTTCTATTTTAAGAAACAAAAAACATAAAACTTTATATTTAACAGAAAATATCAACTCCTACTGAAAGTCTGCAAATTTTTATAGTTTGTTTTTTGAATACTGATTCAAATACAATTAAATTGCAATTATCCATTTGTAAACAAAGCTACAGTGGGTAACGGAAAATATATTGTGAGTGAACCTTCCAAGGAATAACATTTTCTTTAGACACTTTATGAATATAATAAAAAAAAAGAATTCATAGGTTTTATCCCATGTAGCACATCATAAATATGAAGGTGTTTCATAAAAATGCAAAATTTTTATTAATAAATATGATGAAGTTTTTTCATTAAGTAATTAAGATTTATAAAATAGTTCGTCATATTTATGAAGAAGTTTCTTCAAATTTATAACTCTTTAATACAGGTGGCCCAAAAGTAATCCTCCTATCAGAAAATGCTATAAATTTTGCGATTGGCCCCTAATGTCAGTTCTGTTTTGACATTTGTATAGTAAACACATGCGAAATACACGTTAATAAACAATGTTACGCTACACTGCTCCAGAACGCGGAATATTGGTGACTATTTATTTGAGCAATAATGAAGATGATTTTTCATCAAAAATAATCATTAGTGATGAGGCCCATTTCCATCTTAGCGGGTACGTAAATAAGCAAAATTTACGCTTCTGGGGCACTGAAAATCCGCGTGTAACCCACGAAGAGCCATTACACCCGCTCAAAGTCACTGTATGGTGTGCTGTTTTCGCTGGAGGAGTCATCGGACCTTTTTTCTTCGAAGACGTCGCGGGCCAAACGGTTACTGTGAATGGTGAGCGCTACAGAGCAATGATCAACGAGTTCTTTTTGCCACAACTTTATGAATTGGGATTGGAAAACATGTGGTTCCAACAGGACGGTGCAACGCCACACACTGCACGTGCCACAACCGATATGCTGAAGGATGCATTTCCCGGACGCCTAATCTCCCGTTTTGGCGATTTGCACTGGCCAGCAAAATCGCCTGATTTGACCGCTCCAGACTTATTTTTGTGGGGCTCTTTGAAGTCGCGGGTTTATGTCAACAAGCCTCAGACTCTTGCAGCTCTTAAAGACAATATCCGTCAAGAATGTGAGGACCTATCGCCGGAAGTTTTGGCCAAAGTGATGGAAAATGCCATAAAAAGGGCTCAAATGACAATCAACTGTGGCGGCGGCCATTTACATGACATCATATTCTCGACTTGATGTAAAAAAAAATTAAAAGACCAAATAAAAATAATCCACAAGAAGAATCAAAGTTTTTCATTTTTTTTTTAATTACAGCCAAAAAACATCGGAAGGTTATTTTTGCGCCACCCTGTATGTATGAAAAAGTTCTTTAATATCAATGAAAAAGTTTCTTCATATTTATTTAATATGTTTAAGTTATTTTATTTAATTTTAATTTGTTTTTTTTTTAAATTATTTCAGTAAATTAAAATAAAAATTTAATGAGAATTACAAATAGAAGAATTTTGCAACCTAAATATATAATTTGTGAAATTTTTTTTGGATTATTTAATGAAATTTTTTTATGAAATTATGAAAATTTATAAAAAAAATGTTGGTAAGTAATTTTAATCCTAACTCAATAAATCAATGTGGGTTAAATTTTACAATTAACACTATACGATGGGAAGAATGTTGATAAAGGTCGTAGCTGATGTGAAAATACATTTCATTCGCCAAATTTCTAATAACTCTTTCTGTGTATTCCTCATTATTACAATAAAATTATAATTTTATTATTTACCCGTGTAAAAGAGATCAGATCTCATTAGATTTAATTGTACCAGATCTGATCAAATCTAAAAATTAGGGACAAATTTGAGATCTAATTAGATCTGATCGAATCTAGCCACCATATAAAATCAAATACAATTTAATTTAGATATAAAATATTTAATCAGATTCAATAAGAAAATAAGAAATTAAAAGACAGCATCATTTGTGTAAGAGAAAACATTTTTATTTTAATGGCTTTGAATAGGACTCAAGAAAATAAGATGTGGTACTAGATCTGGTATCAGATATGAATAGATCTGGCGCCAGATATGATTCTATATGACTAGATCTGTTTGCATCTGGTCACAGAAATCACTAAAGCTTCAAGATTCCTTTGGATATAAACATATCTGAGCAGATCTGGCACAAGATCTGACCATATGCCATATTTTATTATACATGATCATATCCAGCACCATATCTAAGCAGATCTGAATAGATATCATTTTTTACGTCATTGGGAAAATTTCAATTTTCATAATCTAAAACCGAATAAAAAACAACAACCTGCCATTACATTTATGCAGATTAAAAATAAAAAACATCATCATTTATTTATATAAAAAATTAATAACCAAATTATTAGCCAAATTACTAGATTTAACTTCAAATATTAAACTGAGTGCAGAATATTATCAAAATATTATTGCCTTAATACCCGATCAGTTTCAACATAAGTTTTATCATATTTTGGACAGACAACTGGATATTGTTTGTTTCTATCTATCATGCATATATTATATAGAATAAAATATGTAAGTATACATATGTCTGTAGTATATGAAATATATTCAGATCTTTTCATAATATACATATAATAACATTAAAGATGAACAAACAACAACAAAAAAAAAAAAAAAGGATGAATAAATAAATGAACCATGAATTGTATGACTATAATGATGAATGTTTGATGTGCTTTAAACAAACCAGAAAAAGAAATGAATAAAGTGAAACGGAAAAAACATCCAGATAATGAGGGAAAGTTATTTTCTGTTTTATTATGAATAATATTTTCCCTTAATGTACAACTGAATAGATATTGAATTTATATTTTATATTCAGTTAGGATGACAGTTTGAAAGAATAAAAGTGATAGGGATACTGTGTAAAGCTTTAGTTGTAAAAATTTTAATTAACAAAAATAATCTTAAAATTTTTAATTACGTTAAAATAGAATTTTCTATAAGGAAAATATTTTGTATTACAAATCATTATAATTAGTTCAAAATTTCCTTAACCCATTAACGCCGAGGTGATCAGAATTTTTACTAACTTTTTAACGTGTTTATTTATTATGTTATCGGACCAAAAACATAATGCAATATCTCTATTCCTACCCGAAATTTGATGCTCTTTCAGAATCTGAGCTCAAAATTTCGATTAGACACCGAGAAAAAAAATATGTCCAATTAAAACGTGAAAAACGTGAAAATTTTCTAAAAAATTTTTTTTTCATATTTTTTTCACAATAATACCACAAAGGTATAAACTTTTTACTATGATCAGAGGTGATCATGGCACTTGAACATTAAGAGGAATTTATTTCAGAAAATTTCATCGACGCGTTTTTCAAAATGGCGGCGAGAATGAAAAAATTTTATAAAAATCTTAATCCATCGTTTTCTCGAAAACTATAAACTTTAGAAAAAAATTTTTCAGAAAAAAATGTCTTAAAATTAGTCAAAGAACACTCTCAAATTTTTTCAGAATTTTTTGAGACAATTTTTGATTTTCGAAAATATAAAAAAATCAAACTTTTGGAAAATATCTGTAAAATGTTTGAAAAAATCTGAGAGTTTTCTTTGCTGATTCTGTGCATATACTCTTCTACTCTTAGCATTACCCAGAGATAACGGCGTGGACGTGGTAGAACTTTGTCTCCTTTGGGGTGCTTTTTTCGTGAGTCCCCTTGCCTCTCACGTTTCGAGGTGCTGTTTTTCGTGAGTCCCCTTGCCTTTCACGTTTCGGGGTGTTTTCTTTTCGTGAATCCCCTTGATTCTCCCGTTTCGGGGTGCTTTTTTTCGTGAGTCCCCTTGCCTCTCACTTTAAATTTCTTTTATCAGTGGTTTTTTGTCCAACAATTATTGCATGCATATAGATTGAATTTTTCACAATAGATCCTTGTTCTTATTCGACATTTTTCAGTTAAAAAATTTTTTAATTTGTTTGACCATTTTGAATATAATATTTAGCAATCGAAATAGTTAACTCTTTTATTCCAACTTTTTTCTTTCCATCACGTGTAGCATTGACCCATGTCCGTATACTTGGAAGTGCATTATTGCAGTGTCCATCATGCACGTCGACACCACCCATAAATTTGTTGTACACTCTCAAATTTTTTCAAAAATTTTTCAGGTATTTTTGAAAAATTGGATTTTTTGATATTTTCGAAAATCAATAATTTTTTTAAAAAATTCTGAAAAAATTTGAAAGTGTTCTTTGACTAATTTTAAGACATTTTTTTCAAAAAAAAATTTTTCTAAAGTTTATAGTTTTTGAGAAAACGATAGATTAATATTTTTATAATTTTTTTCATTCTCGCCGCCATTTTGAAAAACGGGTAGATGAAATTTTCTGAAAAAAATTCCTCTTAATGTTCGAGTGCCATGATCACCTCTGATCCTAGTAAAAAGTTGATACCTTTGCGGTATAATTGCGAAAAAAATGCGGTGTCTAATAGAAATTTTGAGCTCAGATTCTGAAAGAGCATCAAATTTCGCGTAGGAATAGAGATATTGCATTATGTTTTTGGTCTGATAACATATTAAATAAACACGTTGAAAAGATAGTAAAAATTCTGATCACCTCGGCGTTAAACCTCCGATGAGTGAGAAGGTCCCTAGGGACCTTTTTGCCTTTTCAAACTGAAATTACTCCTACTTCGGCCACTACAAAGTTACTCTGTATTTTGTTGCGCATCTTTTGGAAAAAAAATCAAGCCGATCTGATCATTACTTTAGGAGTAATTGAGGTTTTAGTGAGAACAGTACGCGGACGTGTGAATAGGTCCGTATGTACCTTGTACTGAATTTCACTAATAAGTGCATGTTTTTGGGCATCATTATAATTTTTTTTATTGTTTCAACACATAATTTACTTGTTCTGAACACAAAGACCTAAACTCAAAGACATTAGGGATGATGATAAAAACAAAAAATAACTTGAGCAGTTGTTCCCTTACAGAGGCCGCACCCGCTTCACGCGATATATTCCGTCAAAGCCAGCTAAGTATGGTTTGAAAGTATGGTGGTTATGCGACTCACAGAGTTATTATCCTGTGAAGGGAATGATATATTCTGGAAAACTGCCAAACCAACAACGGGAGATAAACTAAGGGCAGAACGTAGTGCTGGATCTTGTGGAAAAATATTTAAATGCTGGCCGTACTATATACGCGGATAATTTCTTTACCACTCTTGACTTGGCGCGTATTTTGATGAGGAGGAAGACCGCATATGTTGGTACAGTGCGCTAAAACAAAACATTCATTCCACAGGAGTTCAAAAAGAACCCGAAGCGCACCATCAATAGTACATTATTTGAGTTCAACGAAGGGGATATAGCGTTATGCTCATACGTGCCGAAAAAAAATAAAGTGGTGAACGTGCTCTCCACAATGCACTACACCTGCCGCGTTGACGAGCAAACCGAGAAGCGGAAGCCCTATGCCATATTAGATTACAACGCCAACAAATGCGGCGTTGATACCATGGATCATATGCTAGGCACTTACAGCTGCAAAAGAGCAACACAACGATGGCCGTTGGCCATGTTTTATAATATGCTGGAAACCGCTGCATTGGCTGCTTTTACGATTTACAACGAAATAAAGTCTATAAAAAGGAGTGACAGACGGCGGTCGTTCTTGTTACTGCTAACGAAACAATTGGCCACACCAAATATCGAAGAACGTGCCCTGAACAACCATATAACCTCATATCCAAGGATACGCAATGCGATGGAAACATTCGATGTCAGGGTAAGAAAAACATCTTCAAATTCAAGAATAGAATATATATTTATTTCTTTTTTATTTTTCTTTTCATTTGAGGTATTACCAAGACCGATGGAAGGCAATGCACCGTCGTTTGCGGCTAGGTCAAGTAGACCGTCATGTCGCCTTTGCCGTTCTGAGTACGGGCGGCAGCAGAAAACGCGGGCATACTGCTTCGGTTGCGGCAACGCTGTTTGCGGAGAACATAGCACACTTTTACATCGCTGCAACAAGAAGTACACGCTCAACAACAATAATTTTTAAACTTTTTTATAATAGTCTTAAGAAAATTCAAGCAAAAAAAAAATTAAAAAAATTGAAAAAATTATTTTTGTATGTAGAATTTAGTTATAAACAATAAAAACAAAAAAAAAATCAAAAAAAAATTTTTATATGAAAAAAACATGATTTACAAAAAAGGTCCGTAGGGACCTTTTCACACGGCCGTGAAGTTCAGAACTGTCACTCATCGCAGGGTTAATGGGTTAATATCGAGTTGCATTATTTAACAGTCTTAAACCAACTCTAGCTTACCTTTTATCAAATTTGAATAATAACAGAGTCATTGAAATTTTGCAAATTTTTGATTTAAATATGTTTTGTATATTAAACTAATTATTAAAACTAAAATTCCAACTAAAATTTATATACAGACCAAAAACTACAATAGTAGTGTTTGAAAACTACTTTAATTTAATTGTCATTTGCCATACAAAATTTTAATTAAAAACTAATTCCATATTTAGACTAAGCAAAGACTAGTAATTGCTTGTTTGTTTTTATAAAATATAAATTTTGACAAGTAAAAACTAACAAGAGACAAAAAAAAAACTAGGTACTTTTTGCTTTGTCTTAATATCATAAAAAAAAGTTGTTATACAACTACTAGTTTTTGGCCGAAGTGTAAATTGGGCTTTAAACTTCAAAAAAAAATTTACGTTAAAAATCAAAAACTTTGCAAATATATCACAAATTGATATATGACATTTTTTCGCTCGAATTCTTGTCAACGTGAACGAGCATGCAATTGTTTTTAAGTATTATTGTTGACTGCTTTATATACACATTTTTTTATTTTTGTTTGTGGGTAAAAAATTTCAAATTGTTAACAACGTGTTTGATATAGTCGATACACATTGTCGCACAGTGAATTGTTCAAGGCATAAAATTTTAAAATTTAAAAAAAATTTGGCCGCAAAACCGTTCTTTAAATTTAAAGAAAATTTAAAGCAATAAAATTATATACTCATAAAATTAAATTTAAAATTTACACTAAGCATTAATAAATTTTAGCGAAATTAGTTCTACTTACAACAAAATCTAAGCGTATTAGTGGTGCTTAATTTCAAAAAAATTTGGTAATCTGTTTAACGTATCCTGTTAGTCTTGCAGCAAAAATAGTCATTTATTTTTCAAGTATAGACTTTGTACTAGCTTTGTTATAATCAATAATGTATTCCCGAGCATAAATATATTTTAGAAGATTTTTTAAAATATTTTTCTATTTTAGAAAGTAATTTTTTTTTGCAATTTTACGACATTTTGACTTAAGATCCTTCTCCACAGCAAAAACATGGTACCGACTACTTACCAGCCTATTTACTCGATCAATTACATTTTTAAAGGGTATTCATTATTTTTTGGCTGTTTGTAAGCGAGATGGTAATTACCACCCATTACTTTGAATTTTTTGTCAGTGAGAAGATAATGACCCCACTCATTACATTTGGGACTTCGCGAATAAATGTTTTTAAGTGAGTAAATAGGCTGGTAAGTAGTGGAAACCCTGATTTTGCTGAGCGGCTTGAAAATTGTTCATGGTGCAAAAAGAGTTTAAAGTCAGAAAAAGTAGTAAATTAAGTTTTCTGTCTGTATGGTATAATTGCTTTAATGCAAATTATTAATTAGCTAACCACTTAACTCAGCAAAACCACACATTACCAAATAATGTATAAAGTAATGTGTACCTATTGGGGCTCATTTTACTTCACTGATGAATTTTACAGGCGATGAGCCAAAAGGTAATGTACGGTCCCATTAGAGGCGATCAAATAAGTTTTTACTTATATCATTAAAAGAATGGGAAAAATCATGTGTCTAAATATAAATTTTTATAAAAAAGAAGTTTTCATTAAAAATATTTTATTATTTAATTTTTATTTTTTTTTTTTTGTAAGAAGAAGCAACTCTAAGGAAGTTCTTCGTTCTAAATAATGTGTTACTTTCTTCGGAATGGGGATTGAGAAGAGATAAAAAATGAATGAAAAATGAAGCATGAAAAATCAAAAATGAAGCATTTTAAGTTCATAGCCCTGTTTATTTTACTTCGGTGGGGTTAAGTGCTATGGGAGTACCGAAGGAGAAAGTTGCGTTGTTTTTTGAAAGTTAAAAACTCATACATATTATTTTTCTAAATTGATGTTGTCGTCGCTGGGGATTAAACCCGCAATCTTCGGTGTAACAGTTCAACGAGCTAAACATTACACCAAAACGCCTACTAAATATATTGTGGCCATGATGGGAACTGAACCTGAGAGCTCTGGTTGCCAGCCAAGAACTCTGTCCACTGAGCTATCCAGACATATAATTCTTGATTGCTTTAAGCTTAGATGAATTTCTACGCTTTTTTTTTGTTAGAGTTGTTAAAATATACATACATTACCCTTTTGGTTACAAAAAAAAAAAAAAAACAAAGAAATGTATCTAAAAATAGATTTTTTTTTAAATATTTCAACTATTGCATACCATTTATAAATTATGGATTACGTAATCAATAACCAGTAACTTATTACTTTATGCTTGCAAATAATGCCAAAGGTTACGAGCTAGCATTACAAGGTAACGCATGAGTATATCGCACCCATTGCCAAAGTTTTGCTGGGTAATATCTGAAGATCGTTTTCATTATTTTTCATAATAAATATAGAATTTATTTTTTTTTCTGATTTTTTGGTAAATAAATCAAAAGAAATATTTTATTCACAATTACTTTGTGAAATTTTTGTTTAAAAATTAACCTCTCAAAAAAAGTTCTCTCGGCGTAGTGTAGCATAACTAATGTCTGGTTTAACAGGAATTAGAAAAACAAGTTTTTTTTATATTAGTAGTGTTGTAAAAAGCTTGTGCTTGAACAAAGGGAAAATAAAAAAAAAATTTACATAAAATTAAATTTTTGGTGGAATTTTGAACAAAAGGTTCCATTTTTTGGTAAAATTTTCATCACGTATTGTCTCATAAAATCAGTTGAGTTCAAGCAATAGATAATGTAATTTTGTAAATGTGTGCACAATTTTAACAAGATCAGTTTATTCCTTTTTTAGGAAATCATGACAACCGACTTTAAAAAGAAGATTTGAGAAAAACGGGATTGCAGTTCAAAAAATAAAAAATTAAACTAACTTCGTCACCATAAAGTCAAGAGCCTGGTGAAGCGCCCTTTAAATTCTGCCTCTGACGAATACGAATTAGCAAACACACCTAACCCCTAAGTGATAAATTTAGTGCCAACTAAAACTTATAACTCAACGACGAAGTGCTTGCTTGATCATGAGCGACAAAGCACATTTTTATCTAAGCGGCCAACTTAATAAGGAAAATTACGGGCTCTGGCGAATGGAAAATTCACATATAACTTATAAAGAACTATTAGAACCCCTCAGTGATACTGTGTGGTGTGCAGTTACATCGGAAAACATCATTGGACCTTATTTATTTTCGAAAGAGCCTTGGTAACGATATTACGGTGAACGGTGACCGATACACTCACCAAAAAAATCTGTAATGGCAACTGAGAATTTTTCTGTTATTACAGGAAATTTTGCTAATTTAAGCCCAGCTGTATTCTTTGCTAATCTTAGCAACACATGTCTGTTGATGTGTGAAATTTGTAGAAAAAATTAGCTGCCGCTACTAAATTTCAGTAAACTTTTTATAAAGTGTTTGCTAAAATCAGCAAAAAAAATTTACTTTATATTATTATTAGTACAAAATTTGAAACTTATTTTTTTTTATCTAGCATCAACATGTTTTTACTTAATTTTTTTTCAAAAAATATTTTAGACAATTAAAAAAAATCAAAGGTTTAAAATTTGGGAAAACATATACGAATTTATCATTTTGTTTTAATTTGCTAATTTATGTTTTGTAAAATATTTTATTAATTTTTTTTAGTTTTAATGTCAAATTTTAATTGTTTTCAAGGCTGATTTCTAAACTAAAAAAGTTTTTTAGTGCTATTTTAAGTGGATGTCCTATTTTTAGACATGAGTCGGTATATTTACTTCCGATCCATTTGTTTTTATCTATATAACATTTTAAGGCAATTTAAGTTTTTAGGTGTAAGTTTTAATTAGAAATAAAATTTTCTTCAGTATCCACTTTTTTCAAAAATTTTTAAAATGATTTCTGAAATTAGCAACAAAAATTTGTAAATATTCTGTAAAAAATCTGTAATTTGTAAATCGTAAATTGCAAAAAGATTTGCTAAACAATAATTTTTTTACTAAAAATAAGTACAAAAATAGTAAAGTGGGATTGAAAATCGTTTACAAATTTTTCTACAAACTTTTTTTTTCTGAGTGTACAGAGCTACGCTGACCGAATTTTTCTTAGCAGAAGGCGACACAAAAATAATGCGTATTTTAAAGGATTCCTTCTTAGCGCGTGTTATCCTGCGTTTCTGTGATTTAGCTTGGCCAGCTAGACTTTACAATTTAACTGTCCCGGACTTCTTTCTCTGGGGATATTTGAAATCGTTGCACGCACCTTGGAGGCCTTAAAGAACAACATTCAAGCCAAAATTGACAACGTGACATCATAAAATTCTGCGCATAGTTGTGGAAAATGTAATCAAAATAACCCAAATTTGCATCAACGCCGACCGCGGCCATAATTTTCCATAATTAGTTTAAAGCAAAAATTTATAAGTGCAAATAATTATAACTAGTTAAAAACCAAACAAGTTTTCACTTTAAGTAAAAGTTATAGCAAAATAAAATCAGATGATAGTTTTGCACCACACTCTGTATGATTTGGGTTCCTCCTTGAGGTGATGCAAACTTTAACAACAAATTTCGTTTAATTATAATATAATCAGGATGCCTCAATTTAATCCTTGAAAAAGCAGCAAGTGTCAATGTGCACGAATCGTAGACTTTTTCCTAACCACTGCGGCACACTGATGGTAATTTGAGTACGCTGCATCTAGTGCATCCGAAATCTTGATTTTAAATTCTTTTTCCTAAGGTTGTTTACTATTTCATGAAGCTTTGGTAGTAACTTTTGCACGGCTAGACTACACTCCGAAAAAAAAAAATTAGTAGAAAAATTTGTAAACGGTTTTCAATCCCACTTTACTATTTTTGTACTAATTTTTAGTTAAAAAAAATTATTATTTAGTAAATTTATTTGCTATGTACATTTTACAAATTACAGAATTTTTACAGAATGTTTACAAATTTTTGTTTCTAATTTCAGAAATTATTTTAGAAATTTTGGAAAACCGATTTGCTAATATTAGTAAAAAAAAATTACTAATTTTAAAAAAATGGATATTAAAAGAAATGTTATTTTTAATAATTAAAACTTACAGAAACAAACTTAAATTGCCTTAAAATGTTACTTAGGTGGAAAAAAGGTATCGGAAGTGAAGATACTTTTCACAATCGACTCATGTCTAAAAATAGGACATCTAAAAATCAGCCCTTAAAACAATTAAAATTTGACCTTAGAATCCAAAAAATTTTTTAAAAAAATATTTTTCAAAACAAAATTTAGCAAATGATAAATTCATTTGTTTTTACTATTTTTTTAGACTTTTAATTTTTTTTTTAATTCTGTCAAAAATATTTTTTGAAAAAAATAAATGAAATAAAAAAATGATGCTCGATAAAAAAATTTACAAATTTGTATATTCGAATTGGTAAGGCAATTTCAGAAGAAATTAATTATTCAGTTAATTTGGGAATTTTAATAATCCTTTTTTTATATATTAAAATTTTCCTATATTTTACAATTCATTAAGTTTTCAGCAATTTACTAAGATTTAGTAGCGCTTACTAATTTTTTATACTAATTTGAATGTACTAATATTAATATGTAATATTAATAATATTTAGTAATTTTTTTTTTTGCTTATTTTAGCAAACCAATTTTAAATTCCACTTTACAAACGGTTTACTAAAATTTAGAAGCGACCACAAATTTTTTCTAATAATTTCATTGTACTACACGTCAGCAGACATGTGTAGCTAAGATTAGCAAAAAATACCGCTAGGCCCAAATTAGCAAAATTTCCTGTAAAAACAGCAAAATTAAAAAAAAAAAAATGATCCAAAAGTGAGAGAAATTGCATTTTGTTTGGAAGATTGGAACCATAATTTTTAACTTAAATATCATTTTTAATAAGCTTTTTACACTGAACAACGTCTTTGTGAAACGCGTGGAAGATGTTGAAAACGTGAAACATGAATTTACATTGGCAACATTTTTCATCTTTCATTGGTCATTTATTGAGCTGTCAAAAAAATAAAAGAAAAAGACGCATAATGGTTGTTAAAAATAAAAAATATTAAAAAAAGGATTAGAGAAAGTATTAATCATTGGAGTAGTTTTTGCTTTGCAAGAACAAACCTGAATTTTATAGCTCATTTGACGCTCATTTTCCTTTGTTAAATAATATTCCAATACAGCCCTCAATATACCACTTCAACCCACCTTGTCTCCTTTGATCTTTCAAAGCGCCAAGTTAAAGAAATTCTACCACTAACTTCAATTTGAAATGGATTTATCAAACGATTAAAAGAAAAATTATTGACATACATTTTTTAATAGCTAGAAAACCGATTTACCCACTTTACCCCATCTTTCGATACACTATTTTATTTTTAAATTGTTTAACAAAAGGAGGGATGGTGATAAAACGTTTCAATATTTAATTTAAATATAAGTCAGTGCAAATAGTTGTACTCCAGTGTACTGTTAGTTTTATAACTATTTGTGGTTGGTTTATTTCATAAAATATATATATTGTATCTCCTCTTCTGTTTTTGTTCATTTTTATGGTTTTCAATGATGTTTGTTTTTTTTTTTATTTCATTTTTCTGAACCATCAAATAAATAACCAAAAATGCACATTCCATACCAAATGCAGTTAAAACAATTCTATCAAAAATAGAAATGACATGATTTGGGTTTGTCACAATATAAAATCCTCTTAAATTTTAATCCTGTAGTGCTATACAACACATACACATACACACACACTACTTTAAATTTATAAATGTAAAAGTGGTTAAGCATTAAGTTTATTTTAAAAATGTTTGGTTTATACAACTTTTAAAGGGCGAAAAAAACTAGAAAATTATTATTTACATTTTGATAAGCTTGCTTTAATGTTCTAGACAGTTTTATATAATTTATTGTAGATTTGTCTTTTTTCTTCTTTTTTGTTTCAATGTCCAAACATGAATTTTTACTTACAACCATTTCCTCATTTTGTATACAATTTTTGCTCCAATAATTTTTCCTTAGTTTATGTTATTTCCTTTTCTTTTCTTGCTGTTTTCTTTTTAATAAACCCTTTAGGTACACTTACAAACAGAGTGGTCTTTAGAAATAATCAGTGATTTTGTAACATTTATTAGAAATTTGCCAGCTGTTTGGCATCTTATGATAGTCTTAGTCACAAAGCTAAGGGGATTTTTGTATAAGTCAACAGTCAACAGAATACCCTGGGGTACCCTCATCCAAATGTATGGTATTTTAAAATCAGCTTAACCGGCTTTATAACTGGTTTTCATATCGCATTAGTAGTTGACACTCAATATATAATAGTTTGCCAATTTTTTCAAGCTTTTTTTTTATTCTATTTTCCCCTTCAAAAGCATATTTAAAGCTTGGCTGCGTATTTATAAAAGTCTATTAAATAAATGATTGTCTACAGTAGTTTATATACGATTTCACAGAAACTGGAAAAATAAAGTATAATTTCAATAGCAAATCCTTTGTGAAAGGTGCCAACAAATTGTCTGTTTAATTTAAAATTATTTTCATAATATATTTAGCTGCAATAATTTGTTTTATTCAAAGATTTATTATTTTTTTAGAAAATTTATTTTTTTTTTGGATACGTGCATTATTTTTAATTTTATAAAGAATTCATCGATGGAAGTTACATTATTGCCTACGTGGATGCAAGGGGAGGATGTCTTCCCCTTTACGACCTGCACAAACCATTTTGGCTAGAAACTGTTTATATGAAATACGTGTTCCATACGGGCTAATTCAATGATACAGTGCGACACTTTTTGGAATATTCCCAAGAACGTAGTAAAATAGGGGTTCAAAGTGAGCTAAGTGCCGGCAGTAACGGCCTGCTTCACTCACCAAAAATAGTCTGTAATGGCAACTGAAAATTTTGCTTTTATTACGGAAACTTTTGCTAATTTGAGCCCAGCGGTATTTTTTGCTTTTCTTAGCAACACAAGTCTGCTGACGTAGAATAAAATTAGTAGACAAATTAGTAACCGCTACTAAATTTGAGTAAACTTTTTGTAAAGCGGAATTTAAAACCGGTTTGCTAAAATCAGCAAAAAAAAGTTTACTAAATATTGCGAGTTTTAGTACAAAATTATAAATTTATTTTTTTATCGAGCATCAAATTATTTTTATTTAATTTATTTTTTTAAAAAAATATTTTATACAAAATTATACAAAATTTTATTTTATACAAAATTAATTTCTGTTTTGAAAAATATTTTAGTCAATATTTTTTTTTTACTTTTAAGGTCAAATTTTAATTGTTTTTATGGCTGATTTTTAGAACTAAAAAACTTTTTAGTGCTATTTTAAGTGGATGTCCTATTTTCAGACATGAGTCGGTATATTCACTTCCGATCTCTTTTATAATCTATGTAACATTTTAAGGCAATTTAAGTTTGTAGGTGTAAGTTTTAATTAGAAATAATATTTCCTACAATATCCACTTTTTTAAAATTAATAATTTTTTTTAGCTAATTTTAGCAAATCGGTTTTAAAAAATTTGTAAAATTTCTGTAAATATTCTGTAAAAACTCTGTAATTTGTAAAATGTAAATAGCAAAAAGATTTGTTAAATAATAATTTTTTTACTAAAAATCAGTACAAAAATAGTAAAGTGGGATTGAAAACCGTTTATAAATTTTTCTATTAACTTTTTTTCTGAGTGTTAAAGCGCTTTGGGCAGAAATCTAAAATCTAAGGGAGTGAAACTTATGCACTAAAATTGAGAAACGTAATAGAGAATAACGGGAATAAAGTGGAATTGAAAGTTTTGGTAACGGCACTACAATGAAGTGCAACGGGGAATGAGAGATTTGAAGCAAGAGGAAAGAAAGTGGAAAGCAACATTAGACAAATGGAACAAAATTTAATGACTATTTTGTTAAAAAAGTACCATTTAATAAAAACTACCTTGTGCCCAAAGAGTTTTTTGTTCAAAAACAGCATTTTGATCAAAAAATACCTTTTTATCAAAAAGTTCAATTTGCTTTAAAAGTTCGTTTTGTTCGAAAAGCAGCTTTTATCAAAAAGTAACTTTTTATCAAAAAGTACCTTTTATTAAAAAAGTATCTTTTATTAAAAAAGTACCTTTTATTAAAAAAGTACCTTTTATTAAAAAAGTACCTTTTATTAAAAAAGTACCTTTTATTAAAAAAGTACCTTTTATTAAAAAAGTACCTTTTATTAAAAAAGTACCTTTTATTAAAAAAGTACCTTTTATTAAAAAAGTACCTTTTATTAAAAAAGTACCTTTTATTAAAAAAGTACCTTTTATTAAAAAAGTACCTTTTATTAAAAAAGTACCTTTTATTAAAAAAGTGCCTTTTATTAAAAATGTACATTTTATTAAAAAAGTACCTTTTATTAAAAAAATTACCTTTTATTAAAAAAGTACCTTTTATTAAAAAAGTAACTTTTATTAAAAAAGTACCTTTTATTAAAAAAGTACCTTTTATTAAAAAAGTACCTTTTATTAAAAAAGTACCTTTTATTAAAAAGTACCTTTTATTAAAAAAGTACCTTTTATTAAAAAAGTACCTTCTATTAAAAAATTACCTTCTATTAAAAAAGTAACTTTTATTAAAAAAGTACCTTTTATTAAAAAAGTACTTCTTTAAAAACAGTACATTTTATTAAAAAAGTACCTTTTATTAAAAGAGTACATTTTATTAAAAAAGCACCTTTTATTAAAAAAGTACCTTTTATTAAAAAAGTACCTTTTATTAAAAAAGTACCTTTTATTAAAAAAGTACCTTTTATTAAAAAAGTACCTTTTATTAAAAAAGTACCTTTTGTTAAAATAGTACCTTTTTCAAAACGTACCTTTTATTGAGCAAGCACCTTGTGCAAAAAACAGTATCTTGTGCTAAAAAGGTGCCTTGCCTTTTATTAAAAAAGTACTTCTTATTAAGTAAAAAGAACCTGATATAAAAAAGTACCTATTATCAAAAAATTACCTTTCATTTAAAAATTACCTTTCATTAAAAAAGTACCTATTATAAAAAAGTACCTTTTATTAAAAACTGCTTTTGTTAAAAAGTAAATCTTCCGATTTAACTCTCCCGAACTTCTTTCTCTGGCGATATTTGAAATTGTTGGTCTACTCAAACAACTTTCGAGCCGAAATGAATTAAAAATTAAACTTTTAAACTACCATTTTAGTGATCTGTAATTATTGAATTTTCAAATTTCATAATAAATAAGCAAGCAAACCGTCTAATGGCATATAAATAAATATTCATGTTTATGATGAAATTGGTCCTTTGAAGCCAACACAATTAATCCTTATTTTTTGTTTAATCATAATTGCTAACAGTATGACTGTCACTGAAAAGTCAAAAAAATAAAATTAAATAAATTTTATTTAAACAAACAACACATTTTAAGAAGCTTTTTGAAATATTTGAGGCTTGTAGAAAATAATAAAATAAATCTTAAATAAATTCATGAAATGGTGGTCATTATTTTAGTCAGCACTAAATTGGGTTTTTGATTTAAAATTAATTTTATTAAGAAAATGTCCAACTTAAATATACTTTTTGTAAAAATTCTTACTACACTTAAGTTTCTTTTTTAATTAAAGTGATCTTTTGTAACCATATTTAAGCTGGGGGTCTTAGAATAAATAAATAATATTCAAAACAATTTAAAATCTTAAACTCGAAGAAAATATTTTCTATTGAGCTTGTTATTTTACCTTAGTGTTAACCATAACACTGAACCTAAGTCTTCCTCAAATCCTTAGTATTCGTTGTGGTAAAAAAATACCTTTTTATATTTTTTTTTTATAAATGAGGCTAAATAAGTTATTTTTCATCTTTTATGAAATTTAATTTTATTTTTATAATTTTTTCATAATGCAATATTTTTTTTTTATATCGAGAAGTTATATTCAAAACCCTCTATGTACCAAATTTTTGAAAATAACGTTTTGATGGAAAACTGTGCAATGATGACAGCTACATCTCCGACAAAAAAATTCAGAGAGAAGACAATCAATTTCAGTGCTTCTTTTTCATATTTGCTATTTCTCTATCAACCATAAGATTTACTTAAAAATGCAATAACCTCTATAAACCATATTAAGGTTATTAACTTACTAAACATGAATTATTTTTACATATTTATATTAAACGAAGTTGTTTCCTACAACTATTTATAAAACTGTATTTAACATATCAAGGCCATTTAAATGTCTAGGTATTAGTGTATCCCGTAAAATATGTTTTCTGGATTCTTAAGAAAATAGTATTCAATCAATAGATTTTGATGTGCAGATTGCAAAAAAAAATAACGAAAAATTATTGGAGAATTTGTGAAATATAACTCAAACTATAAAATGAATAAATATCCAATATTTGAATAACAGAAGAAGCACGAAAACAGTCAAAATTAATCATACCGTAATTAATACGCAACCAACAATTCGAGGTGTTTAAATTACAATTTTTTTTAAACTACAAGGATGCCAAACTTATTCCCTTTTCGACATACTTGTCAACTTCCGATTAAGACTAGTAAATGGAAATCTCTATGAGATTTCAAGAATATAAACCACCAGAATATTATTACTTTTAAGATAATTTAGTTTAGATCGACTTCTTGCTTATTTTTAATTGTTTTGTCATTTAGTTGTTATACGTTAAAAAAAACCTTTAAGAAAACTTTAAAACTGTAATAAAATTGCAAATTAGAGAATTTTTTTTACTGTGCAATACCCACCATCAGCCAAAAAATATTTGTTGAAACAACGTTTAAGAAAACACTGAAGCTTAAATAGAATTGAAAATTATATAAGTTTTTACTGTGCAATATCAGCTATCAGCCAAAAATATTTGAATTTTTTTAAATGCAATACCCTCTATCAACCATAAAGCCGTGAATAACGTAAAATATTATATTATTTTTATACGTAGGATATTCAAGAATTTAAGCATAAATCAGTTTTTGCCTCTCCTAAAAAAAATTGCTTTTGGTTCATAGAGGCTATTGAATATAATCGCTCGATATACTGTTCTTCATATAAACACATTTTGCTTTATTTTCACAGCAATAAACTTTCTTATGAAAATAAGTTTATGTTATGGCACAAAATGTTATATTCTCTAAACTGTTGATAGTTTTTTTTTTTTGGTAAGAAAAATTGCAGAAACTAATACAGAATAATACATATAAAAATTAAGGTACCTTACGAAATAAAATATTTAAGCTTATCCTTCTTAAATGAAATATATATTTCGACCATTTTGTAATATTTAATAAAACTTTTCATCCTACATATTAAAACAAATTTTTATATATAAAACAATGATTGTTTCTTTTAAAACTTTAGGCGGCTTAGTGAACTGATACCAGGAAAAATACTAGATAATAGAATGTACAGAGTACGTGTGTACATAATTTTGAGAAAAACATAATGCGAGCAGTAAGAACTCACGTAAATGGACACTTATTTTGTGTTGAACACACATTTATGTGGGTTACACGACTATGGAACATCTTTACTTAAACGAGGACAAGATAAAGTCTTATAATGACTTCATTTTTTTAACACACTTTCTTGGAACACTAATTTAATTCACATGTTTTTTCTATGAACAACAATATTAAAAGTCGATAACAATAGATAATTTTAAGAGAAAATACAATTTTTAAAGAAAAATTTAAAGAAGTCACGAATTCTGATAATAAAAATATATTAATATAAAATAGCTGCGGATAAATTATACTGGTTAACAAATGAATTAAAATTTTTGGCACACCAAATGCATTCCTACTAATGTAGTGCATTGGTTTCGCGAAAGAAAGTTAGGTTAAAGGCTAGAGGAAAGAGGGAGTAGTGTGTGTGTGGACATTTGACTAACTTGTGAGTGTCAGGAAAGATCTCTGTGGGGATTTTATTCCACATACGGTTATTATGACTAAAAAACGGAACATAAAGATCATCCGATTCTTCAATATCGACGATGTGTGTAGATGGCATTGGCAACCCCACGTCCCGTCTACGGGTCATTGGGGTTTTCTTGCATTGAAAGGTCTGTATTGAGTGTGGCATTAATATTTTGCCTCATGTCCGCTTTTATATTAATCGAAGGAATTTGAATGACAAATGTTGCTACACTCAGAAAAAAAGTTAGTACAAAAATTGCAAACGGTTTTCAATACCTCTTTCCTATTTTTGTACTGATTTTTAGTAAAAAAATTATTATTTTGCAAATCTTTTTGCTATTTACTTTTAACGAATTACAGAATTTTTACAGAATATTTACAAATTTGTGTTGCTAATTTCAGAAAGCATTTTACAAAATTTATGAAAACCGATTTGCTAAAATTTACAAAAAAAATTTACTTATTTTAAAAATGTGGATAATGAAGGAAATGTTATTTCTAATTTAAACTTACACCTACAAACTTAAATTGCCCGAAAATGTTACATATTTAAAAAAAAAGCGATCGGAAGTCAATATTCCCCCTCATGTCTAAAAATAGGACATCCAATTAAAATAGCACAACAAATTTTTTTTATTTCTAAAAAAATTTACTAAAATATTTTTTAAAACAGAAATTACAAACAAAAACAAAATGATAAATTCGTTTATGTTTTAACAATTTTTAAGCCTTGATTTTTTTTAATTTTGTCTAAAATATTTTTAGAAAAAATAAATAAAATAAAAAAATTTTGATGCTCCCCATGTAAAAATCGAAATATATATGAGCATACATGATCATACATGGGCCTGTATATGATCATACATGGGCATACATGGTCATATACGTCCATACATGATCTCATATATGATCATATATCTTCGGATCCGAAATTTGAGGGTATATGGACGTACATGATCATATACGAGCATACATTAATAATATATGAGCATGTATGATAATATATGCACATATATCACCATATACCCTCAAATTTCGGATCCGAAGATATATGGTCATATATGAGATCATGTATGGACGTATATGACCATGTATGCCCATGTATGATCATATACAGGCCCATGTATAATCATGTATGCTCATATATATTTCGATTTTTAGATGGGTCGATAAAAAAATAAATTTGAAATTTTGTACTAACATTAATAATATTTAGTAAATTTTTTTGATTTTCAATTCCACTTTACAAAAAGTTTACTAAAATTTAGTAGCGGTAGCTAATTTTGTCTACAAATTTCATTGTACTACACGTCAGCAGACATGTGTTGTTAAGATTAGCAAAAAATACCGCTGGGCTCAAATCAGCAAAATTTCCCGTAATAACAGCAAAATTTTCAGTTGCCATTACAGACATTTTTTGGTGAGTGTATCATCTGCGAGGGAATAGATAGGATTTGAATGCCTTGAAAATAGACTTTATATGAAAAATAAGTCTGATTTTACCAAAAATTAAATGCAGTTCAGAACTCACCTTCCAAAAAAATTAAAGTCAACGTATATTTTTAAAAAATCCAGTGATAAATATTAAAATATTGGCGAATTGTGTTAAATTAAATATGTAAATATTTTCGGTAAATGAACAAAAAAAATTGTGTAGTACAATTCGTATGAGTAATACGTTTTAGTATTAAATTAATCAAATTTTTAAAATAACAATTTCTCTATGAAAGGATTTGACAACACTACACTCAGTGTAGCAATGTCATAAATATTTATGAAACATTTCATAAATAACACAAATAATTATAGCCACAAAACTATCCCAAGGGCAGACCTTTGGAAACATAATTCCTTAAATCAATTTTCAAATCTGATTTTAATTTGAACGAATTAATTCGAGAATTAATTTTTCTGATTGAATTATTAACTATTTATCTTATTGGAAGAATTAAGTTGATTAAAATAATTTTTTTTATAAATCGAAAGAAATAATTCAATTTTAAATCAAAGAATTCAATCAATTTTGATTTGTTTGACGAATCAAAAAAAAATAATTATTTTGATTCTCGAATATTTTTTTCCTAAATCACCACCAATTTAATATTAAACCGGAAAGGTTACCCTTCGATAGAATTGATTCGGTAGGCCCTGAAATTTTTATAAAATAGCCACAGGGTGACAATTTTTTGTTATCAATGTATAGGATAATATAAATTAAAAACTCCGATATAACCAATTTCGTTTCCCGTTCAATTTCGCTCGTATAAAAATGCGTCACCCTGTGGCTGTTTTTTAAAAATAGATTCTTAAGGATGTCTTTCGGACCTGGCCTATATTAATAATCTATTAGAGCAAAAGTTTAAAAAATTACCATTTTTCAAAATGGCGAATATCTAGAAAACTAAGCGAAATTCGCAAGTCAATTTTAATGTTTTTTTATTTTTTTTTTTAAATCAAATCAACCTTTTTTAATTCGTGAATTAAAAACTGAATTATGTTTGAAATGATTTGATTCAATTGAATCAAAAAAGATTCAAATAAAATAGATTAATCAAATCGGATTTAATAAATTGATTTATTAAATATTGATTTACAAAAAGAATTATTTTTTTTCGCGAATTAATTCAATAAAGATTTATCTTTTTCAAGGCCTGCTCTAGGGCCTTCTTTCTTTATGAGAAGTATGAAATCCTCACTAATTAAAATTAACCTTCATTAAAATGACAAAAAAAATATCATAAATATTATGAAATGTTTGTTTAGGCGTTTTATAAAATGTTTATAAATTTAAATATAAAATATTTCTTTAATATGATGAAGCTTTTTCTTAGAGTGTAGTGTTTTATATATTTTTACTATATCACAAAAACTTCATTAGTTACAATATATTGTTCAATTTACAAAACTTTTGTCAAAATTTTTCCAACTTGTTAATGCTTCTTACAAATCATTTTAATGGCCCCACCTCCTTTAAATTTATGGGTTCAAGGCCATTAGCTATGCTTGTGTTGTCTTCTAAAATTTCAAATGAATTTAAAAATTGAAAAATTTTCTTTCAAGTATTTCTGGCCTTTTAACTTAACAACTCTACATTAGGGTGTATTGGAAAATGTAAATTACACTGTTGTACAAAATGAAATTTTGTCTTTACTATTTGAAGTTAAATATTAAATTTTAGTTTTAGACCCGCTGGTCTCAAGTTAAAGTGTTAAAAGGTCTCACGGTAAAGAGTTAATAAATTTTTACATTTTTGTGTGGAGTCAAGTTTTGAAATCCTGATTTCTTTGTGTGCTGAAGTTCTCAGACACCCGTTCTTACAAAGCATCCCCCTTAACGGCGTGCCCTAATGATTTTAGCTAGCAATCTTTAATATAAACATTGATGTTCCTGCTGCAGTAAGCTAATTAACTGTCTCTTATAGCCTGTTCCTCTATTTCGAAAGAACACGTTCGTTCGCTTTCTAGTCGAAAGAAAACTGATTTGGGTTTCACTAACTCTATTTCTATGCGAACGATGACTCGAACGACAAGTCGAACGAAAACGTAACTGTTTTCATACAAAATTTGGTTTCTCTATTTCGAACAGCTCGAACGCAAATGTCAAAATCAGTCACTTGCTGTTTTTTTGTCGAGTAAATATATGTTTGATATTTTTAAAAGCAAAATGAAGTAAAAAAAGCAATGGATAACAAAAAGTAAGTTCAAAATAATACAAATATTTATAGTTTATTAAGAATTTTAAATTTTAGTTTAAAAAATCAACAATGGGCCATCCGAAGACGCTTGTATTTTATATGGAAGAAAGGCCTGATTTTGCCAGAAGGACTCTGCTGTTCGGAGCAAATAAATTTTCCGCAGAGGAGGAAAATTTGGCCAGAAAACTAAACTCTGTTTCACCCCCTATTAGGATGTTGCTGAGTGGTAAATGGTATGTGTGTGTTGTTTGTGGCTTACGTTTGCCCAAGAAGCTCATATTTACATTTTTTTATTTTACATCTTTTATTTTACAAGGACTTTAGCACCGAACAGACAACAGGCAACAGAAAAGCTCTCCAAACAACAATTTCACCCACAAACAATCGATAACAAAAATTTTCACAAATAAACACACTTTCCAAATAAAAATTGGTTTGTTTATTGTTTTTTTTTTATTTCATTTGTCATATACAGCTGATCACTGTTAAACAGGGTTGTTTTTGTCTTTAAGCAGTTTAGTAGTATTTTTGCTACTTTTAAAGAAAATTTTAACAAATGCTCAAAATATATGATCTGGCATCTCTGTGATTTGTAAATGCGTAAGAAACAAAAATTGACACACGTAAGTCAAGTCGATCGAAGGCTTTCGAAATAGAGAAACCCAAATTGATTCAAATTCGAGTGACTTGCTTTCGTTCGACTAGTTTTTCGTTCGAGATCGAGAAACAGGCTATTATACTGTTGTAGGTTAGCGTATGGTAGGTCTTCACTGATTTTTTTACTTGTTGTAACATGACGACAAGATTAATTAAATCAACACATCGAAGTCTATAAAAATTATTCGTGATCCACCCTTATAAAAATATGTTTTAGCAAAATGAAAGAAAAAAAAAAAATACCATTTTAAAAGCAAATTTTTCAATAAAATTGATAACAAACATATTGATAACTTTTAATTATACTTCATACATATTGTGGGGAACAGCATCTGCATCATTATTTTTGTGCTATTGTTATATGTTTTTGTTGTTGTTGTTGCATTTTTAAACAACAAACTATTCCTACAGAAATTGTTCAATTTTAACACAAAGAAAAGTAAAATCCAAATTAATAACCTGTGATTTCATTTTTGTGCCAACAATTGAAATTATCCATAACCTGTGCATTAGTGCTGTTAAAAAAATGGCTAGTGGTTATCGAGTATTTGACTTTTTTTTTTGCATGGGTACTCAACAATTAAAAGTATATATGTAGTTATACTCCACACCCCCTAAATGTTTAGCAGCAAATTTAAAGTAAAAAAAAATTTTGGAAAAAGTTGAAAATTTTATTGAATAGTAAGTGAAAAATGGTATGAATGGCCTTACTATGAAAAAAAATAATTTTTAAAACCGTTTTTGATCATTTGGCCAAAAGCAAATCTATCAATTGAAATAATTAAAAATAAACATAAACATAGTCAAAGCCGACTACCAGTTAAAAAGATAAATGTAAATTGTGAGTCAATTTTAATTTTTCTTTAGAAGGGAAGTTCATTTAGTTTAAAACATAATAAAAAATCGAAATAAATTAAAATAAATTAAAAAGAAAATAATAACCTTAAGTATTGTTCGCCCGTGAGAAAATCGATATATAAGTACGTGAACATACAGGTTGGTTGAAAAGTTCCTGCGCTCGAAATGAAAGAATACTTTTTTTGTTACGAAATATATTTTTTTATTCAATATAATATCCTAGAAGCTCAATACACTTGTTCCAATGATCTTCCAATAATTTTATCCCATCCTTATAATGGTTTTCCGGAAGCTCTGCAAAATAACCGTCTACGGCTGCTATGGCCTACTCATTCGACGAAAAAAGCTTTCCACGAAGGAATTGTTTGAGATTTCTGAAGAGATAGTAGTCACTGGGAGCAAATCTGGTACTTAAATTCTTTGAATAGCCATCGTCAAAACACTTTTGTGAGCAGGTGCGTTGTCTTGATGAAAAATGATTTTTTTTCTTCTTTAAACCAGGTCTTTTCTCACGAATTTTTTCATCCAGCTGATCCAAAAGGCTGCAATAATATTCAGAGTTGATTGTTTTACCTTTCTGAAGATAATCAATCAACAAAATTCCTTTTGCATCCCAAAAAACTGATGCCATAACCTTCTTTGCTGCTCGTTGTGACTTCACCTGGTTTGGAGCTGAACAACCAGCTTCAGTCCACTGTAAACGTTCTTGTTTCAATTTAGGATCATGGTGGTAGATCCAAGTCTCATCCATAGTTATAAAACGACGCAAGAAGTCGGTTTTATTCGGCTTAAAACGCTCCAAATTACGCTGAGAAATTTGTTTTCGATCCAGTTTTTGTTGAATTGTTAATGTGTGCGGCACTAAATTTCCAAACAGTTTTTTCATACGTAATTCTTCATGTAAACTATGGAGTACTCGTTCGTCTGAGATGCCTAGTCAAACTTGGCTCTTCACTAACCATTTTATGAACCTGCTCTATGATTTCTGCTGTGGTTGCAGTTTTTGGTCGTCCTTCGCGTGGATCGTCTTTAAGGCTGGTACGACCACGTTTAAATTCACCAGCCCAAAATTCAACGGTGCGTTTTGAAGGTGAGGACTCCTTATATACTTTTAACAATTGTTCCTAAATTTCCTTTGCTTTTAAACCCTTCAAAACAAAGAATCTTATGACTGCACGATATTCAATTTTTTCCATATTAAAAAAAATCAATGACACGTCAACTTCAAATGGCTTGTAAACAAAGAAAGAATTGACAGAATGACTTGCAACTTCGCATGTGTTCTCAGGACAGTTATACCAACTTGAGAAAAAAAAAGTTTGGAGCTAGCAGTGCCATCTCTTGGTGAGCGCAGGAACTTTTCAACCAACCTGTACATGATCATAGGTTAGGTTGAACTGGTTGGTCAAAGATCTCGCATAGTCCTACCAACAGACAGTCTTGGCAGCAGGAACGATAACCCGCATAAAAAATCAGCCAAATGTGATGGCTCCCAGGGTGCCCCACACTCTCATAGCCAATGCCAGGAATCTCAGAATTCAGATTCTACAGATTTCGTCCTGATCGCAGAGTAGGTAAACTACAAAGCAACTTGCCCTGGAGCCGAAAAGTGGCACATAATATGCTCCACCGTCTCTATGTCCCTCGGCACCCCACAAAACCTACAATTATCACTCGCTAGCTTTCCCGCTCTCTAGACAAGAACCGCAGTCCAGCAGTGACCCGTCAGTACTTCCCACCAGAATTCTACAATTGCTCTTGGTTAAGGATAACAGAAGACTCGTCGCCTAAGGATTGTAAAACTTCCACATTTCCTTGGACGCCTTGCACCTTCCGCCTTAGATCTGGAGCGACACACGAATGTCTATTGTCCTTTCGCCAGGCAACTGGACTCCAGGCATCGCCAGCTCGTTCGCAATCGCGTTACCCTCATTGCCCCGGTGCCCACAAACCCAATAGACATGCAATCTCCTGCTGGCACAAAGTCTGCCTAAAGAGTCCTTGCACCCTAGGACATTCGATGAACATGTCAAATCGGCGGAGATCACCCTTGCTCTCGTGTTGTAATAGACGGAATCTCATCCGACGAGTTTCAGTTAAATTCAGGGGTACCGCAAGGTTCCGTTCTTTCTCCTTCTCTCTTTCTTGTCTTTCTTAATGACCTTTTTGGTTTAACTTTCAAACCTATCTACTCTGTTGCTGATGACAGTAACATTTGTCATTCAGAGGTCGGGGTCGGGAGGCAAATCATGAATGATACACATAATCGGGACCTCTGGTTAGTTTCAGAGTGGAGTCATACAAATAGGGTCGATTTTAATGCAAATAAGACCCAATGTTGTATGATGACTCATAGGTTTGTGGAGTCTCCAGCGTCATCTGTCCAATAGGAGGGTATCGATATTGACTTCAAAAATGTGAAATAAACACATTTTTGAAGTGTCGAAAGAAGCATTCAAGTGTTTAGGTTATTTAGAACGATGCAAGTAGTACTTTACCCAATTCGATCTTCTTACTATATAAGTTAACACAAAACACATTAAAAATAACAATTTTGCTGACAAACTTATTAACTCACAAAAAACATACAAATTAGTTCACAAGCTGACAATGCGTCTTTTAAAAATCCAACAACGTAGCTTATTTCATAATAATACCATTGCACACGCCAATGGTCGATACTCGACACCTATATGGCATGATCAACAAAACTCAAAATTATTGCAATGTAGTAAAATTCCCATGAACAGTATTTCACAACATTGCACGAGCCAACTGATGACACCAAATACCTAAATGGCGTGATCAACAAACCTGTAGTAATAAAATAGGGTAGTTTTAAGAATATTGTTGCTTTTTAATTTGAATTACCAATAAAGAAGGTTGTTGTGTCGCTATCGGCGCACAACAATTAATTTTTTTAAAAAAATAATTAAAACTAATTTAATTTATATACCACCTATACCCGGCCAAAATTGGAGTATAACTCCCATATATAGGTAAGTGCTTTAAGGTATATTTTGGAACTTTTGGACCGTGTTCAAAGAAGGGCTTCGGCGCTTATCAATGACAGTAGGATATCCAGTTCTATTCATTCATTGGAGCATCGACGCAATGTGGGCTGAGTGACACTGTTCTATCGATATTACCATGGGAAATGCTCTGCTGAGATAAGTAAACTTATCCCTCGGGCCCGGGTTTTTGTCCGAAATACTCGTTTGTCCAGCAGAGCCCATCCCTTTGTGGTTGATTGTCCAGTGAACTGCACAAAACATTACAGGGAAAATTCGTTTATAAGTCGGACTCCACGCAGAGGTCTTCCCTGAAAAGTATAATATAGGTAAATTCTAGTTTAATATTCAAAAACACTACTCCCTTTTTCCTTCTCCTCATAACCTATTTTCTTGACATCAGCACAATGTACTGCATTCATTGGAGGCAACCCCTGAGTGTTGGTACTTTAAAAAAAGAAAAATTAACGTAAGAAAGAAATTTACGTAGGAAAGAATTGTTTCAGGGATAAATGCAAGGTCGGCAAGCATTTTGTCAGCCATAACTTCCGCTTTAAAAATGTCGGAAGTTTATACGACTCCTCGGTGCCTAGCTCTCGACAGCAAACCGCAGCACCAACTCCCTCGCCCATCCTGGAACCATCCTTGAAAAAATTAAAGTTTCTATGGTTATTGCGAAGACCTGCCAGCCATGCATGCTTCCCTATATCTATAGTGAAGCATATTATGTCATTGAAGCTAAACATTCCCAATAACCTTTCCATGACCATAGGACGTATACACAAACTGCCCCGGAGTCCCATATTGTATAGCAGAATTCAGCGTGGCTCCTTCCGTCACCAGATTAACTGGTTGTAATTTTAAGATTACATTCACTGCCGCATTTGGCGTACGTACATAGCTCAGCAGGTCTCTGAGCGCTCTTCAGGCGCTGCAGTAGACTGTTCTCTTCAATGTAGTCCTGCAAACGGGTACCCCATAGAGTAAAATTGGCCTAGCAACTGCCGTATAAGCCCAATGCATAAGCTTGGGTGAAATACGCCAAGTTTTGCCCAGCATTCCCCTACATATGGTCTTCCTGACCCTCTCCTTAATATTGAGTTTCCATGACAACTTGCTATCTAAAATAACTCCCAGATACATTGAATGGTGTTTCGAAACAAGGTTAATAGCACCCAGACTTTGTGTGGTCCAAGGATCTATCCTGGTCCTTTTGGTAAAGAGTATCATGTTCGTATTATCAGAATTAACACCGTTTTGTTCCTCCTAGTGTAGTCTAGTGACGGCCATATATACAGTTATCCTTGCATACTAGTTATCAAAGCCCCTCAAGAGGCTCGTTCACAAAATGCGTCCACGGTAGTGGAGATATAAGTTCTCCCTGGAGAGTTCCCCTGTGCGCCATCCTCACCACTCTGGCAGTACCCCACTCCGCAGATATTATTCCACAGTCCAAGAGGCTACCTATCCAGTTCACAAACTGCACGGCAGCACCCGATCTTGCCACACCATACAATATTGCATGCGTAGACACGTTCTTAAATACGCCAGCAATGTCAAGGAAGTCTCCTAAGCAAATTCCCTAAAAGTAAGAGCTTTTCCAACAGATTTGCCCTGCGTATAATGGGGCTAGTATATGAAAAAACATGGGTATAAGAGTGTCCAGTTAAAAACATTCATAACCGAATTTATCAGCACTAAGTACACTTTTTGTATTTTAGATATTTGCATTGTATATTGTCTGGTTTCTAATTAAATGAAAATTTCAACATCATACAAAAAAAAAAAAAACTTCTACCTGACATAGACAGGGATGTATGTTTGCAGAAGAAAATAAAACCTCTTTATTTGGTATTTATGATTTGAATTTACATTAGAATAAAAGACTTCCCAGTTTAAGTACTACTGTGGGCTATCGTTCAAGTTTAAACAATACAAAATTTGTTCGAAACATGATATTCAACAATACAACGAATGCACTTAATCTGTAAGTTCCTTCAATATTGGCTTACCAAAACGATGAGTATTATTTTTAAGTTTCTTTTTAAATTAAACAATTTTAAAGTGAAATTTATATTTAATGCAAAAATTGATTGTAGGTATATTAAAAATTAAATTACTATTATTATACCCTCTATATACGTGAGGAGCCCCAAAAGATTTTTCACCCTCGAGGTAGTCAACTTTTATACCCTCACACAAAGAAAAAACATAGTTGGGAGAATCATATTCGAAGAGCATCATATATTTTGGGGTATACAATTGTGCCAACCGTAGTCGTCCTATATTATGATAATAAAATATCCATAATTTTACCATAATATTAACCCTACAGTTATATTATAATCCAAAAATAACCATATTATGATTCTAAATAAACATATTATGATGTTAAATGTTATTATATTATGGTCCCCATAACTACATTATGATTTCTGGATTATCATAATATGATCCAGATAAAATCTTTATATAGAATCTTTTTGACAATAAATTGATTATTGTATACAATATTACATGTAAAAGGAATTTTCGAAAAAAACCCTCAAAAAAAATCTTCTAAAGTTAAAAAAAAATAAACTGGATCTTAATAGGTCAATTGATGAAATGTTTTAATGCCACATCAAAGGTATTTTCTACTCATCTGATATTTGTCCAGTTTTAGTAAACAATATATAAATGTTTTTTTAAGACATTTTGGTTTTAATGACAACAAGACAATACTCGTACACGCAGAGAAAAAACATGGTTGTAATATGATCACTGCTACTATATTGAGCTTGCTGCAATCGGGTATGGTTGACACAACCAAGTAATTGGTTTTCTAACAATCAACATGGTCGCTACCATCATTATTTAATAAATATTTTACTATTTTATGATTGGCATCTTCTACTTTATATCATGATTGGCTGTAACCATACTGTGGTAACAAAAATTCTGACTATGAAAAAAATATGATATTTATGCAACGATAAAATGTTGGCAACAATCAATAAAAAATTATAAAATCAAAGAAAGAAAACAATTTTTCTTCAAAAAGTCCTTAATATACATTTTTTTCATAGAAAAGACATTTCTAAAGGAAATATTCTTAAATTAAAAAAGTTTTTTCATTGTTTCTAAGAACTTTTCCTTCAAGATTATCCTTAAGTCATAATATAGTTATGAGGGGCCATAATATGATAACATTTTGAGCATACTATGATTACGTGCGATCATATTATGATAAATTTAATATAACATGTTTATTTAGGACCATAATATGGTAATTTTTGAATCATAATATAACTGTAGAGACCATATTATTGTAAAAATATGGTTATTTTATTATCATAATATGATAACCATAATATAGTACGATTATGGTTGGTACAACCAAAAACCCAAATATATATGATGCTCTTCGAATATGATTGACCCAACCATATTTTTTCTTTGCGTGTATTAGGACTGTAAATGTCAAAGTCATTTTTTATTTGATGTATAATTATTCATTGATTGTTGCCAGCATTTTATGTTGCATAATTATCATATTTTTATTTTTGTTACCACAATATGGTTACAGCCAATCATGTTATGAAATAGAAGGTGGCAATCATAAAATAGTGAAATATTTACTATAATAATGATGGTAGCGACCATGTTGATGGTAAGACAACCAATTATATGGTTGTGACAACCATACCCGATTGCAGCAAGCACAATATAGTAGCAGTGATCATGTTGCAGCGATGTTTTTTCTCTGCGTGCTGTAGTGAGTTGCAGTTGAAATTATCTTAAAAAAGTAAATGTCATATATTGTTCTTTGGTGTTATAATACAGATTCCAATATTTAAGTCTGTTTTAAGTGTTTTATTTAAAATTAATATATAAATATTTTATTTATGACATATTTCATTGTCATTTTCTTCCTCTTTTTTCATTAAATTTTTTTTTTATATTGCACTTCATGGCATTGTATTTGTTCAAATTTTCTTTTCTTTTGTTTTTTTTTTTTTGTAACTGTGAAGCAATTAAAATCACGTCTGACCGAATAATCCATTAAAAATACATACGTCTGTGTGTAAGTGTAGGTAAATACCACATCTGTCCCTAACCTGATGAGGCCATAAATGTAATTTGAATTTTCTAAGCTCAACTTACAAACAAAGTTGGACACAAATGTCAATTATGGGTTTCTTCAATCAAAATTAAAATTGTTCATGATTTTGGAGATAAAAAGAAATTTTATTTTTCGAAAATTTCTAAAATTGAGAAAATCGGGAATATGATCCATATAAGAACTAGAGAATTTCAACGTTGTATAGAAACAAATGCGCTAGTTTCGTTTCCTTGTACACTCACCAAAAAAAGTCTGTAATGGCAACTGAAAATTTTGCTGTTATTAGGGAAATTCTGCTAATTTGAGCCCAGCGGTATTTTTTTTGCTAATCTTAGCAACACATGTCTACTGACGTGTAGTACAATGAGATTAGTAGACAAATTAGTAGCCGCTACTAAATTTTAGTAGACTTTTTGTAAAGTGGAATTTAAAATCTGTTTGCTAAAATCAGCAAAAAAAATTACTAAATATTATTAATATTAGTAAAAAGCTTTGAATTTATTTTTCTTATCGAGCATCAAAAATTTTGATTATATTTTTAAAAAACGAATTAATCATTTTGTTTTAATTTGGTAATTTCTGTTTTGAAAAATATTTTGGTCAATTTATTTTTTTTACTTTTAAGGTTAAATTTTAATTGTTTTTAGGGCGGATTTTTAGAACTAAAAAACCTTTTTAGTGCTATTTTAAGTGGATGTCCTCTTTTTAGACATGAGTGGGTATCTTCACTTCCGATCTCTTTTATATATATTAAGGAAATTTAAGTTTGTTTTAATTAGAAATATCATTTCCTTCAATATCCACTTTTTTAAAATTAGTAATATTATTTTGTTAATTTTAGCAAATCGGTTTTCAAAAATTTGTAAAATTAATTCTGAAATTAGGAACAAAAATTTGTAAATATTCTGTAAAAATTCTGTAATTTGTAAAATGTAAATAGCAAAAAGATTTGCTAAATAATATTTTTTTACTAAAAATCAGTACACAAATAGTAGAGTGCGATTGAAAACCGTTTACAAATTGTTCTACTAACTTTTTTTTCTGAGTGTATATAAAAACATTTAATATGAAGTTTGGTGCCGAGTGGAAAAAGAATAGTCGAGGCGCAAATCCGTTGAAAATTTGAATATTAAATACGAAGGAGAAAAATTAATTTTTAGTTCTTTAGCAAATTTTGCTATTACGGGAAATTTTGCTAATTTGAGCCCAGCAGTATTTTTTTAGTACAATTAAATTAGTAGAAAATATTGGTAGCCGCTACTAAATTTTAGTAAACCTTTTGTAAAGTAAAATTTAAAATTGGTTTGCTAAAATCAACAAAAAATTTGACTAAACATTATTAATATTAGTACAATCAAATTGGTAATAAATCAGTAAAACATATAAAATTATAAAATGCACAAATTACCTCAATTATTTTTTGATAGACTTGTTACACAATTTAAAAATATTTTAAAAAAATTCAAAGGTTTAAAAAATAGTTAACACACAAACGAATTTATCCTTCTGTTTTAATTTGCTTATTTTTGTTTTGAAAAATATTTTTAGTAAATTTTTTGGATTTTAAGGTAAAATTTTAATTGCTTTAATGGCTGATTTTTAGAAGTAAAAAAGTTTTTAGTGTTATTAGAAATAACATTCCCTTCAATATTAACTTTTTTAAAATTAGTAAAATTTTTTTTTCCAAATTTTAGCAAATCGGTTTTTAAAAATTTGTAAAATGATTTTTGCAGTTAGCAACAAATACTTGTTAGTAATTTGTAAAATTTTTGTAATTTGTAAAAACAAAAATCTACTAAATAATATTTTTTTTTACTAAAAATATGCACAAACATAGTAAAGAAGGATTGAAAACCGTTTACCAATTTTTCTACTAACTGCATTTTTTGAGTGTAAAGATATCTTTTTGGACGAAATTATAAAACAATCGAAATGTTAACTTAAATATCTTTCTTATAAAGTATGAAAATCGTATGATAAACATCCCAGTTATTACAAATGGTCCAGGCCAAGAATGTGTCAAACACCACTGGATTAAGAAATTAATAAACAAATTGCATATTTTTTACAAATTTTTTTAATGCTACAATACATATAAAATTCTGATTATGACTAACAATGCAAACATTAAAATTAATTCCAAAACACTTATTTAAAATTTTCAAAAATTTTGTTCACCAAATTAAAAACAATCAGTTTCGCACACTAGGGTTTCATTAAGTGTACGAGGGTGGATGAATAAGTCAGTGACTTTTCGAACTTCCTTCGTAGTTATATGAAATGCAACACTGCTCCCATCAAGTACCACCTGTTAATAGGTTACTGTCCAATGTTGAGCAAGTTCCGTCATTTACTTTGCGTTTAACAGCTGTTCAAAATATACAACCTCGTGAATTTTTTTAAAAACGGAAAAAAGTGAATTTCTAGTTCTCATGAAACATCAATTTTGTGAAAAAAACCGTCAATCGAACCAAGGAAAAGCTTTATAAATACTATGGGGACTCTGCACCATCGATCTCAATGGTAAAAAAGTGGTTTACTGACTTTTGTTGTGGCCTTACAAGCACGGAAGATGCCGAACGTTCTGGACGCCCAGTTGAAGTCTCTATACACAAAACAATTGAAAAAATTTACGATATGGTGTTGGCCGATCGGAGATCGAATGTACGATAGATTGTGGAAGACATAGGCAGCTCAAATGGCTCAGTGGTTTCAATTTTGAACGTTCACTTGGGTATGCTTTCCGCAAGTTGGCTGCCGCGTTTGCTCTCAATTGACCATAAACCTAATCGTGTGGCAACTTCAAAGGATTGGCGAAATTACATGAATTGGCCTACGAATTGGTACCTCATCCGCCATATTCTCCGGATTAAGCCGTCAGTGACTATTTCCTATTTCCAAATCTAAAGAAATGGCTCGATGGAAAGAGTAGCTCCAACGATGAAATTATTGATCAAACAAATGCCTATTTTATGGACCTCGAAAAATCCTGCTGTTAAACGCAAAATAAATGACGGAACTTGCTCAAAATTTGACAGTAGTCTATTAACAGGTGGTACTTGATGCGAGCAGTGTTGTATTTCATATAACTACGAGGGAAGTTCGAAAAGTCACGGACTTATTGATCCGCCCTCGTATCATATGAAATAAAAATATCAAAAATTCCCTATATCTAGCAGAAAATGCTTTAAACGGCATAAAATTAATCGATAGGGGAAAATTTATATACTTTTATTAAATTCCATTTAATGATGTTCAGAATTTTATGACACAGGAAAATTTAGTCAAAATCCGACTAAGCAAAAAGTCAAATGACAAGGTTAGTATTTTTTTTTTTTTTGAAATTATCAATATTTCATGATGATTTCATCGTGGAGTAACTTCATATTTTAATGAAAGTTGTAATTTATATTTAAAAGGAAAAAAAAAAACAAGTAAAAAAGGGCTAAATTCGGCTGTGCCGAATCTTTGAATACCCTCCACCAATATCCAAAAAGAATGTTCTCTGCTGTTTTTGATACAAATAATGTTAAAAAACTTGAGAAGTAAAATTATTGAGGTGAAAAAAATTTTTTAGGTGAAAATCTTTTTTTTTTTGGATGTGAAAACAAATTTTGTGGTGGCAAAAAAATTTTGAGGTGAAAAAAAATTTTTTGAGGTGAAAAAATTTTTTTGTGCTGAAAAAAAATTTTAGAGGTGAAAAAAAGTTTTGAAGTGAATATAAAATATTATTTAATTCTAAGCGATTGGTGAAAAACAAGAGGAAATATTTTACTTGCCGGTCGCTACTATGAAATTGTATGGCAAATTTCGAGGTACCTTCACATTTTTACTCATTAATCGCTGTACCGATTTGATCATTTTCAATAGCGAACTGTTCGGGAGATTCTTAGTGCCGTGACATCGCTAAATCTACTTGAAATTGCATAAGGATCATGAACATATTATGGGGTCTTAGAACTATATTTCGACATGTTCCAAACGGAATGATACACCCAGCAAAAAAAAAGTAGCAAAAGGAGAGAAAAAGAAGCAGTGATTTTGATTCCGGTGTTGTGAAAATTTGGATCGGAACCAATGATTTTTACATAGGGGTGTCATAGGGTGGAAATTTTCTTTTATGATCCTTTTTCATTGCATCTAAAGCCCTTCTTATGGTTTAATGAAAAATTAAATATTTTGTTCTTCCCAAATAAATTTTGAATTTGTAATTAAGATTTCTACAAGACATCAGTAATCGAGCCTTAGCCTCAGTTTCACAATCTCCCGTTAGCTTCTACCTGGGAATTTAACTGACACATTTGTTGTTGTTTCCTATACAAAGTTTGGGTTTTACTGTTCGTTAAAGTTTAGCGGGAAATTCAGCAATCGAGCCTTATTTATCTCTATTCGAAATTCTTGCAATTTTTACTACAATAAATTTTTTTACTTTTTGTAGCGTCATAGATTTGAAAAGTGTTAAATTTCATTAAAAATCTCATTTATATAAGTTGTGAAAAAGAACTGCCTTAGAAGAGAAAAATCAGAACTAAGCGATACTTTAGAATCAATGAAAAAATAATTCCTTTAGAATCACTTCCATTTATTTTTGCTGGTAAACTGATATATACTCTCTCCATATATGGCAGAAATTACCCAATAATTTTTACCTTAAAAAAAACTTAGTTTCCTTCAAATATCTGCATAATAAAGGTAAAATTTTTTAATTATAAATAGAAAAAATACAGATTACTTCTTTACCCAGCAAAAATGAAACTACCAAAGAAGCAATAAAAGCATCACTACTATGGCAAAGGCATCACTTCTTTTCTGATGGTTTTATCAATGAATTTAACATTAGCGTGTCATAGGATGGAAGTATTCAAATGTAGCTACTAGCATTACTCATATTTTAGTCTAAGGAAGCAATGATAATATTTTTGGATAATTCAAAAACTGTTTGTACAATTTTAAAACATTTTTAGACAATTTTTAAATATTTTTGAACAATTTGAAATAATTTTTGCACAATTTTAAAACATTTTTTTTTTTTTTGGCAATTTGAAATAATTTTTTTCACAATTTTATAATTATTTTGGTAAATTCTGAATTAAAACTGAAAATGGTGTAGTGTTAAATAATATACATAATGCAAAAAATGCAGAGATTGTATCGCCATAAATATTTAAGGCTTAAAAAGTGCAAATGACAGGCCAGCTAGTTTCAATTAAAGGTTAAAAAAACAGTTTTTCTTGATTTTTCAAAACTTTTAATGATTTAATAAAAAAATTAAAAAAGTTCATCAGAACTATTTTTTTCAATTTGAATATTTAAAAAATATACTATAACTTATGCTTTAGAAGTAACGACGAGTGATATTTTAAGATATGCATTGGGTTTATATCCAGATCACTGCATTTGATATATGAACACATGAATTCTTTTGGAAGTGCCTTAAAATAACACCAAAAAATCATAAAAGAATGTCAACTGAAGTTTAGGAAGCAATGAAAGAAGTTATAGCTGGGTACTAAATAGAGTGAAAATAAGCCAACATTTTTCAAACGCTAGATTACGCAGTTTGTTCCAAATATATGCAAAATTTACCTTAAAATCTGTGATATATAGCGAAAATACAACTAGATGGTGAAATAACTTAGCACGAGACAATTTCAAATAATTTAGAGGTACATACTGTAATTACAAATAAACATGAACCTCTAAACATAAACCGATTCTAACTAAAATCGGTAAGTTTCATATTTGGGTTTAGTGTAGCAATTATCATTAGATATCTTTATGTTCTCTAGCGTACGAGCAAGCATTAGAGCAAATTTTCGGGGGCATTTACATCGGCACTAGGTTTAAACATGGACCGATTCGAAATAAAATCAACAAATTTTGTTCTTGGGCCGACATTAATTGACTCGAAAAATTGTTTTAAGTTGATTAGTATACTTGAAGTTGGCTGTAGGTCCAATTTATTTTGGGTTAACTTAGCGAGTTTGAAGTTAAAATCAGGACCGAAATAAAAAATCATGGAGTTGAGGAAACTAAATTTATGTTTTATAAACAAATTTATTCACTGTTTTTTAGTTGTTACAAATTTGGTACCAACTTTATGAAAAGTAATACAAACACTTTCCCACACAGATTACGCTGGAAGAAAAACCAAACTTTATAGCATACATTGTAGGCGTTGCATATAATGCAGGTGCATTTTGCATACTCATATTAAGGTGACCAGATATAAATGTGTTATGCAGATTTAAATCTTAACAAAACAATGGAGTGAAATGATGGAATTACCCAATCATTTGTTTAGGCCAAATGTGACTCATTTTTTTTCCCCCATGTTTTTATGCCGGTTTTGAAAGAAATATATTTAGATAATATTTAATATTAAAATGGCAAAAAGAAATAGTTCTCAAACAAAAGAGTTTTTAACAAACAAACTGGTCTCACTAAATACAGAGCATAACCTTCATGCCATGAATATTCGGCTTTGTCTGGGCAATATTCATTTTGGGGTTGTCGTAATGGATCCACTTTTCATCGCCAGTTACAATGCGATGAAAAAACCCTTCCGTTTTTGGCGTTCGAGAAGCTGTTCCCAAGCGAAAAATCGCCTTTTGAGGTCGCACGGTTTCAACTTGTATGACACCCAGTTTCCTTGCTATTGATTCAATCCCATGGCTTTTAGGTGTTTGCTGACTGTCGACACATCCACTTACTTCTGACAACTCCCGAAGCATTTTCCATTCGTCCACATAGAGGAATGATTCCATATCGTCGTCTTCAAACCTTTTGGGTTGACCCCGCCGTTTCTTGTCTTCGAGCTCAAAATTACCAGTTTTAAAGCGATCAAACCACCTCCTATACGATTGTTCAGATAGAGCTTGCTCTTCGTAAACTTCTATTGAGATTCGATGAAACTCGGTAGCATTTTTCTTTATATTAAAGTAATGAAGAAAAAATTGAGGCAATCGGCTTGATAACGGTTGTCGAATTTGTAGTCGAAATAAAATTAAAATTATATGTTTTTTATAATCCGATTGTTATTTTTGCTAAATTCATTGGTATAATTTTTTAAATGTTGTATTTTCAACGACTTTTCAGCAAATTACTGTCGAATTCGACTACGGCAACCGTAAAGGGGCTAGATAATATTTAGTAATGATGTTTATGTTTCAAGCAAATAACACAAGCTGCCAAAGACGCTCATTCACAATAGGTTTTAGAGAGAAAACATTAGAAACTATAATATTGGTTCTTATATAGTAGTGGCAGCTTCTAGTTTGAAACGCTAATGATTAATTAGAAATATAATTACCAGCTGATGTAAACCCTGTTGTAACATGTAATAAATTCCACAGACATTAACCTCTAAGCCGATTGGAGGATTATGGCCAAAAAATTTTCGGTCATAACACCCTAAAAAAATTGGGACTATGACATGATATTGGTCATAATCTCCAATTAAAAAAGATCATAAATATGATAAGCATATTTCTTCGACAGTCATGAAGTATAAATTCTTCGCTGGGCCGAGGCCAAAGTCTGATTTTTTTCTGCTCAGCATCTGGAGTAGGGACAATTTAATGCGATAAATCGAAATTGGTGAGAAAATTACAAAAATGTTTAAAAAATATATTACCTTAAAATTCTTCAAGGTTAATGTACAAGGGCGGGTTAAATGTCCGTCACTTTTTTAATTAACCGCCTCTTAACTGAAAGGGCAATACTGCTCCGGACAACAGGCATCTGTCAGTTGACTCATGTGAATATTTATACAAGCCGCATCATTTAGTTTGTGTTTGACATCTATTGATAGCATCCTACCGCGTGTGTAAGGAGAAAATGGAAAAAAGTGAATTTCGTGTGCTCAATTAAATATTATTTATTACAGAAAAAAACAGCACTTAAACCAAGGCTAAGATTGATAAATAATATGGGAGCTCTGCGTCATCAATTTCAATGGTAAAAAAAGTGTATTACTGAATTTCGTTGTACCCGTGCAAACACGGAAGATGCCGAACGTAATGAACGCCCAGTTGAGATTTCTACACCCGAAACAAATGAAAAATTTTGAGATATGTGACCTTCTCCGAGAAAAGGGACCTAGTGTGTCAAAAAACGGGTTTGGACTTAAGAGTGGATTCTGGTATCTAAAAGAGTGTAGAATAAGATGAAATGAGTTAGATTTCTGATAAAAAATTATTTACGAGCTGCTTGTCACATCAACCCTTGGCTGAGAGCGAATAGATAGCTGAGAACGAACAGAGCAGCAACAATAGCAAAGGTTTTGTCACACTAAAAAATACGTCACCAAACAGGCATGTCGTCATCAAAGTCGGCACCCAATCATAACTAACCATACCAAATCGCATCTCCTAACTGAAGGTGTGTTCACAGTGATAATGCGTTATGAAACTTTAAATGCGTTTTTCTCAAAACTTCATTTTCACACACTAGGTCCCTTTTCTCGGAGAAGGTCACATATAGTGTTGGCCAATCGGAGATTGAATTTGCGAGAGATTGTGGAAGTCTCAGGTATCTTACACTTTAAATGCTTTTTTCTCAAAACTTCATTTTCACACAATAGGTCCCTTTTCTCGGAGATGGTCACATATAGTGTTGGCCAATCGGAGATTGAAATTGCGAGAGATTGTGGAAGCCGCAGGTTTCTCACATGGCTCTGAATGATCACTTTTGTATGAGAAAGCTTTCTGCAAGATGGGTGCCGTGTTTACTCTCAATCGACCACAAACGCAATCGTGTGACTACTCCATTTTCATGGCAACAATCTATGAATTAGGCTCCCTCATCTGCCCTATTTTGCGGATTTAGCGCCGAGTGACTATTTCTTGTTTCCAGACTTAAAGAAATGGAAATGTTTCATTCAAAAAATCATCGAATTATTGACCCACCCTGGTATGTAACACGAAAGCATTTACAGTTAATGACAAATGTAATAAAACTTGTTAAGTGAGCACTCTGTACATAAAATATCCTTTAGCAAAGAACAGTTATACACAGATAAAGAAATCATAGCTAATAAATCAAGACAAAATGTATTTTAAGCAAAAAAAAAAATTAGCAAAAAACAAGCAAAAGTAAAAAGTTGTGGAAAACACTTTTAAAAAAAGAAATAAATTAGCAGAAAAAATATTTTTTTTTATTAGAATAAAATACTTTGAAGCAAAAAAAAAAAAAAATATAAAAAAATTGCTCAAATATCTTAAGAAAAATCTACTTTAAAGCAAATATGAGTAAAAAAAGCAAAAAAACAGCAAAACAAGCAAAATTGACTTCTCTGATTATTACAACACCCAAGAAACATTTTAACGGACCATCCGATACGTACGGATTCATGAATCCGGCTTTTGGATTTGCTTAGTAATAAAAAGCGAATACATAAATATCCCTTTGATAAATATTTATGAAATTGAAAACAAGTTTTACGATGATGTGTGTAAAATTATGTTGATTTGCAAATAAAATATTGCCAGACAGCTTAAAATAATTTTGTGAAAAAATTTGCAAATTTGCATTGTCTGCTTCATCATATCGTAAGTAACACAATTTAAAACCAAAATTAAATATTTGTTTTATTTTTTCATGATTTTTAATGAGCCACAATCGCAGTGATTGATGGATGCTAATTGTTCTGGAGATAAATATGGTATTTGTTTGGTATTTGTTGGATTTAGTTTATTAAGTTTTGTTATTTTAATTTAAATATATTTGTTAATAAATTTAAAGAAAAAAATAAAAATTTGGTATTAACAATTAAAATAATATGCCTATACAAAAATCTGTTTTTTGTTGAAAAAACGGTACAAATGCGAACCGAATACGGATCTGTAAACGATCCGCCACTGACGGACTATTAACGGACAACTCCGTTTTTCATCCGATATATCCGGTCCGTAAACGGTCCGTCATTGACGGCCTTTTAACGGATAACTCCGTTTTTCATCCGATATATCCGGTCCTTAAACGGTCTGTCATTGACGGTTTTTAAACAGATTCGAATCAGTTTCGATATTCCTTAAAATTCGGTTTCTGGTCCGTTCGCGGATAAATAAAACGGTACGTAAACGGAGTTGGATTCCGTTTATGACGGACCGAAACCGGTACGTAAACTGTACGTATTGTTTGTTGCGCATATTTAAATTAACACCTTATTTTTTACGAACATTTTTGAATCAAGTATGTCTTTCGTGAAACATATGTAGAAGACAAATCTGTTATCATCAGAAGTTATCTCTATAAGGTTGTTCACGATAGGCTGGTTATCAGGTTATGTGATTAAATGTTAATATCAACAATAATAAAATAACAAACTTTGTACAACCTATACCCTTCTTTACAGATTATGTAGTTATATGCTTTTTTGTAGTATTGGAAAATAGTACAAATTTAACTAAATGGCAGCACAGAAAAAGCTACTTTTCAGCAAATGGCATCTCAAATCTTATATTGAATGTTGGTAGCATTGGCATTCACATCTGGTTTTTATTTATAAAAAAAAACAATAAAAATTAGCACAAGTAATTACACTTATAATAATCCATAGGTAAAATATACAAAAACTGTGGTTAATTTTTCCAAAGATTTAACATTACAAAAAATTTTGTATTATATACAAATGACATCGTAAATAGTAGCAAATTTTTATTTTTATATTTTACGAAATTATGTACATAAAAATACTAAACATACAGGGTGGCGCAAAAATAACCTTCCGATGTTTTTTGGCTGTAATTAAAAAAAAAATGAAAAACTTTGATTCTTCTTGTGGATTATTTTTATTTGGTCTTTTAATTCTTTTACATCAAGTCGAGAATATGATGTCATGTAAATGGCCGCCGCCACAGTTGATTGTCATTTGAGCCCTTTTTATGGCATTTTCCATCACTTTGGCCAAAACTTCCGGCGATAGGTCCTCACATTCTTGACGGATATTGTCTTTAAGAGCTGCAACAGTCTGAGGCTTGTTGACATAAACCCGCGACTTCAAAAAGCCCCACAAAAAGAAGTCTGGAGCGGTCAAATCAGGCGATCTTGCTGGCCAGTGCAAATCGCCAAAACGGGAGATTAGGCGCCCGGGAAATGCATCCTTCAGCATATCGGTTGTGGCACGTGCAGTGTGTGGCGTTGCACCGTCCTGTTGGAACCACATGTTTTCCAATCCCAATTCATCAAGTTGCGGCAAAAAGAACTCGTTGATCATTGCTCTGTAGCGCTCACCATTCACAGTAACCGTTTGGCCCACGACGTCTTCGAAGAAAAAAGGTCCGATGACTCCTCCAGCGAAAACAGCACACGGGTTATACGCGGATTTTCAGTGCCCCAGAAGGGTAAATTTTGCTTATTTACTAAGATGGAAATGGGCCTCATCACTCATGATTATTTTTGATGAAAAATCATCTTCATTATTGCTCAAATAAATAGTCACCAATATTCCGCGTTCTGGAGCAGTGTAGCGTAACATTGTTTATTAACGTGTATTTCGCATGTGTTTACTACACAAATGTCAAAACAGAACTGACATTAGGGGCCAATCGCAAAATTTATAGCATTTTCTGATAGGAGGATTACTTTTGCGCCACCTTGTATATGTATGAAAATGTATTTTTAGTTTGGTTCGAAATCACAGAAAAATTTTTTCCCAAATGAAAATTTTTTCCTATTTTTTATTTAAGTTATCATGGAGAATACACAGAAAAAGTTTTTAGACACAAGCTGAATGGAATGCATTTTCTGGTCAGCTTATAACCAACCTATCGTAAACAACCTTTATATTTACATTTTGTATATATTCTCTACAAACGAATGTGACAGAAATCAAATTTAGCACTTCGTTTATGTCTGGCTACTCCTAGCTAAACATTATAAAATATAATATTACAACGATAGTCTGCGGTGTGATTCATTCCGCTGACGCAATGATCAACAAATCTTTGGTCACAGCCTCCACAATAAATCTGTGTTAATCTGCAAGGAGACCATGGCACTAGTTTCTGAAGATTATGTTCGAAACTTGTACGTCATTATCCCTAAATTGGATATGCAATTAATGTCCGTAGGAATTTCGGCCTGTCAACAACACCTCCCACCAAAATAGCGTAATTTATACATTGGCATATTTCTTAACATATGGTCAGCTTAAATACACTTTAAGATATTTATACTCTTGCACATACTACTTTAAAAAACACTCACACACACATACGCAATCAAAAGTTAAAGAAAAGGATAATTTATTAAATTTTAACAGCACTTACAGAAATATTTATATCTGCTTCAAAAAAAAAAAAACAAGTGAAAGTGTAAAAGCAGGTCTTCAAAGACTAATTGAATACTCTATAAATATTTTTTTTAAAGATAATTCAGATAATTCTTGCTATTAATGATTTTTTTCTGCTTTCTTTAGAAAGGGATTAGGATTGTAATTGATAAAAGATAATAAATCTTAGAACTGTTATTGATGGCTAATTCGTGAAACTTTTTTTGTGCATAGTCCTGTTATTTTATTTTACTTTGGGAACAAAGAAGCAGGGCATTGCGATATATTTCAGAGATAGAAACTCGTGCACATAATTTTTATAAATTGATGTTGCCGTCGGCGGGGATCGAACCCGCAACCAAAAATTCTTAAGCTTCAGGAGGCACAAAAATTCATCGAACATTTGAATGCGTCTCGACGACATCGCGTCGAGAATTTTTATTTCCACTTTCAAATTATTTTCATTAAAAATGCCATAAAAAGAATTCAAAAAATTAAGTTGTAATTTTTTAAAATCCTTTCTATTTATTTTTTAGATTTGGAAATATTCGGAATATTTTTAAATTCAGCCAAGTATATTTTGTGTAGGGGAGATATAAAGGAATTCAAAGGTATATAAGTAAAATTGCGTATTCACCCCCACATATTTTATGAGCCACTTGTCATTTTCCAGGAATATTGTACAAACAAATGGAAGTAATTGCAGATAAATATTTGTCATTTTATACGTTTTCATTTTTTTCTGAATACCATACATTTGCATTAGAGTGGCATTGTGTTAACATATATGAAAAAAAAATTTTTTTAAGAAAGCCCAGGTGGAATATTGTGCCATGTGGTCAAAAACTCGTGAACATTTGCGATAAATCGGATAACTCCAAGACCGAGTTTTCAGGTCCCATATAGAATTTTAATCTCTATTGAAATAAAAATAAATACACCACATTTTGAAAGCAGTCTTCTCAGTAATCAAACACGTTTTGTGACACAAATATTCCTTGTGACACATCGATTATAATAAAATTCAGTATGCTTAACACAAATATGAAAACATTTTTGAAATTGCTAAAAGGAGATATTGCAATTTTAGTTTTTAGTTAATTTAGATGAATTAAAAAAAATGAACCTGCTTAGCAAATTTCTACGATATTTCGAAAACCGTCACTCAGAAAAGTTTATGAACTAAAATTACGTTTACACTTTAAAATAAAATCTATCAGTTTTACCTTAAAATTAGTAAGAATGATTTAAAATAATGACTGATTTTAGTTTTCGAAACATTAAAATTAACATTAAAAATAGTGAGGCATTTTCCTTAATTTCTCGTATTATTTCTTTTTAGTAAAAAATCTTAAATGTCAAATATTTATAAACTACAGGTTGGTTGAAAAGTTCCTGCGCTCGAAATAAAAGAATACTGTTTTTGTTACGAAATATATTTTTTTATTCAATATAATCTCCTAGAAGCTCAATACACTTGTTTCAATGATCTTCCAATAATTTTATCCCATCCTTATAATGGTTTTCCGGAAGCTCTGCAAAATAACCGTCTACGGCTGCTATGGCCTCTTCATTCGACGAAAAATGCTTTCCACGAAGGAATTGTTTGAGATTTCTGAAGAGATAGTAGTCACTGGGAGCCAAATCTGGTGAATACGGTGGATGTTCAAGCAATTCGTACTTAAATTCTTTGAATTTAGCCATCGTCAAAACACTTTTGTGAGCAGGTGCATTCTCTTGATGAAAAATGATTTTTTTCATCTTTAACCAGGTCTTTTCTCACCAGGCCTTTTTTCAACCAGCTGATCCAAGAGGCTGCAATAATATTCAGAGTTGATTGTTCTACCTTTCTGAAGATAATCAATCAACAAAATTCCTTTTGCATCCCAAAAAACTGATGCCATAACCTTCTTTGCTGATCGTTGTGACTTCACCTGCTTTGGAGCTGAACAACCAGCTTCAGTCCAGTGTAAACGTTCTTGTTTCAATTTAGGATCATGATGGTAGATCCAAGTCTCATCCATAGTTATAAAATGACGCAAGAAGTCGGTTTTATTCGGCTTAAAACGCTCCAAATCACGCTTAGAAATTTGTTTTCGATCCAGTTTTTGTTGAATTGTTAAAGTGTGCGGCACTAACTTTCCAAACAGTTTTTTCATACGTAATTCTTCATGTAAAATATGGAGTACTCGTTCCTCTGAGATGCCTATGGCATTAGCAATTTCACGCTTAGTCAAACTTAGATCTTCACTAACCATATTATGTACCTGCTCAATGATTTCTGCTGTGGTTGCAGTTTTTGGTCGTCCTTCGCGTGGATCGTCTTTAAGGCTAGTACGACCACGTTTAAATTCACCAGCCCAAAATCCAACGGTGCGTTTTGAAGGTGGGGACTCCTTATACACTTCTAACAATTGTTCAAAAATTTTATTTGCTTTTAAACCCTTCAAAACAAAGAATCTGATGACTGCACGATATTCAATTTTTTCCATATTAAAAAAAATCAATGACACGTCAACTTCAAATGGCTTGTAAACAAAGAAAGAATTGACAGAATGACTTGCAACTTTACATGTGTTCTCAGGACAGTTATACCAACTTGAGAAAAAAAAAGTTTGGAGCTAGCAGTGCCATCTCTTGGTGAGCGCAGGAACTTTTCAACCAACCTGTAAAATATAAGGAAATCGAAAATTATGCGGGATTTACAACAGATGGCGTATCTTTTACACAAGGTTTGTGTCTTTAATAACTTATATGGCATTTTGGGGGTAAACATCTGTCATTTGTTCTCCCTTAGTAATTGAACGAAATTATGTAAACAACAAAGTTTATATGTCAAATTAGCAAAGCATTATTTACGGGAAATTTTGTTTTACTATTTCAATTTCCAAAAAAAATCAGCTGAAGCACATCGATTGCTCACCGAAGCTTATGTTCTCTCGATTTCAATGTACAAGAGATGGTTAGTGCGGTTCATAAGTGGGAATTTTTAAAAGGAAGACAAATACTGCACAGGTCAGCCATGAAAGTTAGAAGATGATAAAGTACTTTCAAACTCGAGAAGAACAATCGTTGGGAGTCACTCAAGCAGCAATTTCAAAACGTACCCAGTAAAAACTTACTTTTGTTCGCGATGTCCAAAAAGAAATGGGTACCTATTACTTTTTGGCTGTTCGTAAGCGAGAGGGTAATGACCACCCATTACTTTGTGTTTTTTGTAAGCGAGAAGATAATGACCACCCATTACTTTTGGGACATCGCGAACAAAAGTAATTAAGCGAGTAAATTGATCCATCAGCCCGTCCGACCAAAAGAGCTGCTGAAGTCGGGTCAGATGATCACAGAGAACTAAAATGAACAAAATTGATTCGTTTGATGTGACTAGACATGAAGGCGTATTATTTTATCATGACAACGCTCGGCCACATGTTGCAATTCCATCTAAAAACTACCCTGCAGGAAAAAGGGATCAGTTGAGAATCGGGACCAGTCCCGTGATAGGTGAAAATTGGACCGGTTCCGAAAATACATATCACAAAAGAGCTGAAAAGAGGATCCTAAAGTACCTACCACGTGACCGGTTTAAAAATCATGACATGTTTTTTTGCGTTGGTTCTGTGATATGCTCTTTAGGGTTAGTTGTGTGGCATGTTTTTTAGATCAGTCCTGTGGCATGTCACAGAAGGCAATCGACCCTTTCCTAGGACGAGCCCATGTTAAAGTGACCGGTCCTTTTCATATAAAAAACCGGTCCCGTGACCGTTCCTATCACAATGAACTGGTCACGTGACATGTCCTGGGATAGGTTCTTTTCCCGCAGGGAATTTACTAAATTGTGTTTAGGAGGTTTTGCCTCATAAACCTTATATTCCAGACCTTGTCTCGTCCGTCTTTCATTTTTTTTCGATCGATGTAAAACGCTCTCACTAGAATACCAGGGTATCCAAAATTCGCCTCAAATATGTAATGAGCAGTTTTTTTTGGCACGGAATCCATATGTGGCCAGAGACATAATATTATAGCTTACGATGGCCAGTACTTTGAATAAATTTATATTGTACCAATTTGTGTAAGAAAACGACCAAAAATTGCAAAAAATCCAGCATTTTTAAATTATACCTCCATATGAAATGAAAAAAATCTTGTCTTAATTTAGTTCAAATATTTTAACTTACATGTCGCAAATATGTTAGCTTCTTAAATTTAAGGAAATGCTTTCTTTATGATTTCTTAGAAGGTTTATATGATTTTAACCTTTACAATTCACATTTGGTTTATATTAAGTAATAAATTTTAATCAATATGTGAAAATAATGTATAGTAACTTTCCTTAATATTCCTATAAAAAAAATGATATTGATTATTAAGATTTTATGGGGCAAACTAAAATATTTTTATATTTCAAAGTTTGTACTTAATGAGAATTACAAATTAATAAGCGAAATATTTGTATGTTGGTGTATATTTTAAATGTACATAGGGGGCGGATCTATGCTAACTAAGCTGTCACACGATTCCGTTGGTGGTCAATTGTGAGCAAACGCGGCAGCCATCTTGCGGAAAGCTTTCTCATACCCAAATGATTGTTCGAAATTGAAACCACTGAGCCATGTGAGATGCCTATGTCTTACACAATCTATCGCACATTCAATCTCTGATCGGCCAACACGATATCAATCGTTTCAATTATTTTGGGTGTAGAGACCTCAACGAAAGTCAGTAAACCACTTTTTTACCATTGCTTTTTCTTGGTTTGATTGACGGTTTTTTTCGCAAAAAATAATATTTTATGAGCACTCGAAATTCACTTTTTTCCATTTTTAAAAAAATCCACGATGTTGTATGTTTTGAACAGCTGTTAAACGCAAAGTAAATGACGGAACTTGCTCAAAATTTGATAGTAGTCTACTAAAAGGTGGTACTTCATGGGAACAGTGTTGCATTTCATATAACTACGAGGGAAGTTCGAAAAGCCACGGAATTATTGATCGGCCATCTAATATTGTATGAATAAATTATAAACTTAAAAAAGTTTATTCTGCATGAGGATAAGTTTAAAAGTCTTAAAATTTAAGTAACATTTTCTTGCTTATAAGATATTTTTACAAAATTTAACAACAAATTCATACTAAATTTAAGTCAAAAATATACTAAATTTAAATAAAATTACAAAGAAAAAAAAATAACGGAATTTACTTAATTTAAGAAAAAAATTACTTAATTTATTTATATATATATATTTATTTATTATTTATATTAATCATATAATTACAAATTATATCCTAATACCCTAACCGAGCACAAGCAACAAAGGCCATCGGCTCGTTGTAGCGAAAACAGAACAGAGCCTCTAGTGTGAATCGAACCCACGACCCCCGCACTCATAAGCTAGCACGCTACCAACTAGCCTCTAGCGGGACGCTCTTGTACTTAATTTAAGTAAATTGTTTATACTTATTTTTAAGAAGAGGTTACACTTTATTCAAGATATGTAAATTGTTTTTTGGTGCCATAATTATTACCAAATTTTATTAAAAATTAGTTAAATTACTTAATATTTGGTAAATATTTTTCTGAGTAATTGCAGCGATTTCAAAAATGCTTTTATACAGAAATGATTAACGGAAAAACATAATTGTTTTTGTTGAATTTATTTCTAAAATTCCTTAACAATAATTTTAAAGGTGTGCGGCTAAAAAAAAAAATTACTTGTGTTACAATATTCCGCCTGGATTTCTACGGTAATCTAAAGTTTAAATTTAAATACCATCCTCATTTACATTTATTTACTAATGTATTAGTTTATAAATACATATCAGGGCACTTTTAACAAAACAACTTATGTGTTTAAAACAAAAAAAAAAAAAAAAAACTTTTGATATCATTTTTTGCTTAGATTTCTTTTTTTTACAAGAAATAAGAACTAAATATTACTATCTGTTCAAATATCTTTAAAACTAATGAAAAAACGTGTATGTATGTATAATAATTTGTGTTTACAAAATATCTTAAGTCGTTTTAATTTGTTTTGACAAAAGTCCTCATATATATAGGGTCCGCCATCTAACGTTTTTTTTTTCAACTAGTGCTTATTTCGTGAATGGTAACACTTAGCTCATGTCTGATTTGACAGATAATTAGTTTTAACCTTCCGCTGAACGAATATGGTTGTGTATGCGCTTGAACAACGCTCGGAAATATTGCGACATTACTTTGAAAATCATGGTAATGTTGCAGAATGTCATCTTTTCAGATGAAGCTCATTTTGATCTTGGCGGGTATGTAAACAAGCAAAATTGTCGCATTTGGGGCACAGAAAACCCGCACGCATACATTAAAAAGCCGATGCACCCAAAACGAGTCACTGTTTGGTGCGGATTTTGATTCAGAGGCATAATTGGGCCATTTTTCTTCGAAAATGAGCAAGGAGTGGCCGTTACAGTCAATGGCGATCGTTATCGGGCCATGTTGAACGAATTTTTGTTCACAAAAATTGAAGAGGAAGACATTGGCAACATTTTGTTTCAACAGGACGGCGCTACGTGCCACACAGCCGAAGCTAGACTCTATGTTTTACGCCCTGTTTTTGAAGATCGGATTATTAACCGCAGAGCTGATGTCGTTTGGCCACCTCGGAGCTGCGATTTGACACCGTTGGACTATTATTTGTGGAGTGCCGTCAAAGATAAGTGTTACGCCGACAAGCCAGAGACAATTGACGCTTTAAAGGACAATATTCGTGAAGCCATTGGTGAAATATAGCTGCACACAATCGATAATGTGCTAAAAAATTGGACCGATCGTGTAGGCTATTGCATGGCCAGCCGAGGCAGCCATTTGAATGAAATTATTTTCCATTATTAACCGGAAGGATTGTTCTTTCAAATAAAAAAAAGAAATTTGAGAAAATATTCAGTAGTTTTTTTTATAGCATTTTCAACAAAAAAAAAGTTATTTGGCGGACCCTATAGTTACACATACATGACATATAATATAAAATAAGATAAATTATGATGCATATAAGTACATAAATAGAGGGGGAAGGGAGTATAAAATATATTGCTACATATAAGTTCATTTAGACCCCCTCCTTGCATATTTTCATGTACATGAAAAATGACTATAAAATTTAATTTAAATTTCAAGAGTCTTTCATTTAATGCAGTTGTATTATATTTTGCTGTGCTAATATTTTAAATACTATTTAATCCATATTTAAATACCCCTATATGCTGGGGCTATTATTGTTGTAGATTTCTGCACTTAAAAAAAAATCCATGCAAAATTTTACTAAAAAAAAATTAGTAGTAAATTTTTTTTTTTTTTTTTAATTGGTTGCAATATGATCACTGCTACTATATTGTCATTGCTACAATCGGGTATGGTTGTCATAACCAAGTTATTGGTTTTCTAACCATCAACATGGTCGCTACCATCAATAAATAATTATACAATCAAAGAAAGGAAAGTTCTTAAAGTCTATGATTTTTTCCTTAACAATTTTTCTTAAAAAAGTCCCTAATTTTAATTTTTTTTAGAAAAAACATTTCTAAAGGAAATATTCTTAAATTTAAAGAGCTTTTTCTAAGAACTTTTCCTTTAAGAAATTTTCTTAGATTATGGATCATATAATGATAATCCAGGAATCACAATATAGTTATGAAGGACCATAATATGATAACATTTTGAGCATACTATGATTAAGTGCGATCATATTATGATAAATTCATTATAACAAGTTTATTTAGGATTATAATATGGTAATTTTTGAATCATAATATAACTGTAGGGACCATATTAGGGTAAAAATATGGTTATTTTATTATCATAATATGATATGGTACGATTATGGTTGGCACAACCATAAACCTAAAAATATATGATGCTCTTCGAATATGATTGACCCAACCATGTTTTTTCTTTGCGTGAACCTTGTAAATACAAAATGGTTTCTGAAAATGTGAACCAAAAATTTTTTTTTAAGAAAATGGTTAAGAAATTCCCTACAGTGGCCCGCAAAACTAAGAACAAAGCATTTTTGTTTACATATTATTAATTTATATTTGTTTGAGCAAAAATGCTAAGACAAAGTCCGTATTTATTTTCGATATACAATTTGTCCTTTTTATTTTTAATAATAAAACATTATGACCTTTTATATAAATTCATAAAAAAAATATTAAGAACATTTTTATTACCTCATGATATGACAACGCAAAACTAAGGGCACACTTTTTGTTTATATAAAATAACGGTAGATCAGAAATGACAAAAAGAAGCAAAAGTCAATTGTACTGTGGAAGCAGCATCGTAATTTTCACAAAAACCTAAATTAATTAAATACGAGTTGTCCAACTAAATTTTCATTATATTTGTAATATTTTAAAGTAAATGTTTATTTATTTATTTATTTATTTTATTAAACATATAATTACAAATTATATCTAAATACCCTAACCGAGCATTAGCAACGAAGGCTTTCGGCTCGTTGTAGTGAAAACAGACCAGAGTCTCTGGTGGGAGTCGAACCCACTACCCCCGCACTGATAAGCTAGCACGCTACCAACTAGCCTACCGGAGCGCTCAAAAATGTTTATTATTTTTATAGGTGTGTCTTTACTTTTGCGATGCTCATTTACGTATTGTTCTGCTAGATTAAAATAAAGTTTCTTATTTTTTATTGGACTGAAATACTATATTTTATTTTTGTGTTATTAATCATTTATCTTTTTTTTTTCCTTAAAAAAAATATAGCAAAACCTAAAAACTTGTAGTTGTGTCCTTAATTTTGCGGGCCACTGTACACTCACAATATATTTTCCGTAAGGTGAGTTTTAAATGAATAATCACTTAAAATACATAAAAATATATTTTTAGGCAAGTTGATAGCATGCTAGTTTATCAGTGCGGGGGTCGTGGGTTCAATTCCCACCAGAGGCTCTGGTCTGTTTTCGCTACAACGAGCCGATAGACTGGTTGCAAATGCTCGGTTAGGGTATTAGGATATGATTCGTTATTATATGATTAATAAAAAATAAAATAAATAATAAATAACTATTTTTTTCAGAATCTACTTTTAGTAGAAATTTTTGTTTTCTGGGTTAAAGAAAAAAAATTGAAAATGGAATTGCTTTTTTCATCAAGAAAGCTTGTTTTAATAGAAAATTATTGCAATATAAATTTCTACATAGGAAACAAATATGAACCTATGTGCTAAGTATGTGAGGCTTCTCTAATTAAAAAAATTTAAAAAACAGTTGAATGTGGAAAATTGTTTTAAACAACTTTTAATTGTTTTTACTACACTAATTTCAGTTCAGTTCCAAATAAAGGAAAATACTTTTATTTTTCAAAGATATATTTATTTTGACCTTTTTTGATTTGCCGGTTTTCAGTTTCATTCATTTATTTCTTTTTTTCATTTTTTTTAAATTTTTAAAAATTTAAAGAAACTTCTGATTTATTTATTTTCGTTGCAGTTATTACAAATTTAAATTTTGTTTTCTTTCTGTTTCAAAAAAAAATATTTAAAAACTTCCAATTTGTTTTTTATTTTAATTTTTTTTTATATCCAAATTTTTTAAATTTAAATTACAAAAACTTCACTAACACACACATAGGGTCAGTCATACAAAATGTGTCTAAAGACTGTGTGAGTACACAGTCTATAGACACAGAAATACAAAAAAACGGAAACAATTTCAAATAAATGAAAAATCAGTTATTTTTTACGCAATTATTAGGAAAAAATTTTAACATTTATTTTTAACTGATTAATCATTAATTTTGTAATGATGTGTCAAGGGTTTAAACAACATTTAAAAATAAATAAAAACCATTTGATTTAAATGAAAAGTTAGTAGACTAGTTTTTAAATGAAATGTTATTTCTTTTAAATGGTTTTTTCTGTTATAAATAAATAAAATATTAAAAAAAAATCAGTAGTTTTCCTCCTAATTGTGTTATCAGTAAATTTAATGTAAATTTTAAATTTAAAAAAAAAAAAAAATAATATTGCGTGTGTAATTTTTTTATATTTGAATTTTATAGTTCATCTTTGTGATCCAGGTGAATTAAAACACGAATTAATGATTTTTATTAATATTTTATTTTTTATATATATATTGTTTTTTATTAAAAACTAATTTAATACAGTACACTTAAAATTACACGCAAAGAAAAAACATGGTTGGGAGAATCATATTCGAAGAGCATCATATATTTTTGGGTTTATGATTGTGCCAACCATAGTCGTACTATATTATGGTTATCATATTATGATAATAAAATATCCATAATTTTACCATAATATTGTCCCTACAGTTATATTATGATTCAAATATTACAATATTATGATTCTGTATAAACATATTATGATGTTGAATTTATCATAATATGATTGCATGTACTCATAGTATGCTCAAAATGTTATTACATTATGGTCCCCATAACTATATTATGATTTCTGGATTATTATAATATGATCCATATAAAATCTTTATATAGAATCTTTTTGACAATGAATTGCTTATTGTAAATAATATTACATGTATGAGGAATTTTCAAAAAAACCCTCAAAAAAATTTTCTAAAGTTAAAAAAAAATAAACTGGATCTTAATAGGTCAATTTATGAAATGTTTTAATGCCACATGAAAGGTATTTTCTGTCCAGTTTTAGTAAACAATATATGATTGTTTTTTTAAGACATTTTGGTTTTTATGAAAAGAAGACAATACTCGTATTAGGACTGTAAATGTCAAAATCATGTTTATTTGATGTATAATTATTTATTGATTGTTGACAGCATTTTATGGTTACATAATTATCATATTTTTTTTATAGTCAGAATTTTTGTTACCACAGTATGCTTACAGCCAATCATGTTATAAAATACAAGGTGTCAATCATAAAATAGTGAAATATTTACTATAATAATGATGGTAGCGACCATATTGATGGTTAGACAACCAATAATATGGTTGTGAAAACCGTACCCGATTGCAGCAAGCACAATGTAGTAGCAGTGATCATGTTGCAACCATGTTTTTTCTCTGCGTGTAGCATACAATTTTCGTAGATTTCTTATCTTTTGAAAAAATGTTTGTGTGCAAAGTTTCTTATGGATTTTTACAGTGTAATTTATACTTGTTCAAGTTTAAACTTCATTCTATATTAAATTGTATTTTAATACAATTTAAAATGAAACAAAACAAAATTTGAAACTACATAGACTTTCATAAATATTTAAATAATTTGTAAAACTGTTGCAGACAGTAAAATACAGCTAAGAGCATTTGTATCTTGAAAATGTCCTTTTAATATTAAATTAAAAAGATTTTTAATTTATGCAAAAGACGTTAAATAGAAGAGATCTTAAATGGTCAAAATAATAAAAACAATAATAAAGTTTGACAATTTTGAAATGTTTGAAATATTTATATTTATAAATATATTTTTGTTTACATAAAAGCAGTTCAATTTTAGAAGACTTGCAAATTTTTCATTGTCATTAAACTTATATTTACTACCCAGCAAAACATTGTTAATAGAATGCTTTTTTTTTACCAGAGAAGACAAATTTCCTTGTTTGCTTGTTTCTGCTTTTTTTTACTCATAATTGCTTTATTCTGTTTTTTTTTCCAGTTTTTAGCTTTTAAAGTAGCTTCTTCTTCAGATTTTTGAGTTTTTAATTGATTGTTTTCACTTTTTTTTTACTCAGTGATTTTTTGTAATAAAAAAAATTTATACTTTTTCTGCTATTTTGTTCTTTTTTTTTAATAAGTATTTTTCGCGAACCTTTTACTTTTGCTTGTTTAAAAAAATATTTTTTCTGATAGTTTTTTGTTTTTTAAAAAAAGTTTTATTCCTCAAATTTTTACTTTTGCTTGTTTTTTGATTTTTTACCAATATTGAATTTTGCTATTTTTTGTCTCTTCTGCTTCTTACACTTCATTACCTTTATATGGGAATGTGGCTCAAAATAATGAAGTATACTAAGCGTATGAAAAATAACAACAAAAAAAATTGGTTACCTATATCCTTACCAGTATGGACAAAAAATAGTGAGTCTATATATACATAGATTTTCAAAAATACTAAATTCAAAAAAACAAGTAAAAAAAGGATGTGAAAACAAATTTTTTGGTGAAAAAAAAATTTTAAAGTGAAAAAAATTTTTGAGGTGAAAACAATTTTTTGTGGTGAAAAAAAATTTTATTTTTTCACCACAAAATTTATATTTTCTTTATAACACGAAAAATTTCGAAGTCAAATCTTGAAATAAAAAGTGGATTTGATCTCAATTCAGATCATTCTCCGATTTATTTCACCTTCTTCTGTGATATACAAAAAAAAATCTTCAATTCCACACTAACCAACAAATACACTAACTGGAAGCTTTATAGATCTATTATAAGAGAAAAGATTGACACAAGTTCCCTTATTAATAATATTGAGGATTTAAAAAGAGAGGTCGAAAACTATACTGCTCTTTTGCAGCAATCAGCATGGAGTAGTACGCCAATTTTGGAGTGCTCTGAAACCAAAACATCATATCCACAAACGATTAGAGATCTTATAGCCACTAAAAGAAAGTTACGTAAGAAATGACATCAAACCCATTCTCCGCTAGATAAAACTATTCCAAATAATGCAACACAAACTCTTAGAAGAGAAATAAAAAAGTTCGAAAATGTGAATTTTAATCATTACCTGTCAGAATTATCCTATGACAATATCCTTACCAGTATGGACAAAAAATAGTGAGTCTATATATACATAGATTTTCAAAAATACTAAATTCAAAAAAACAAGTAAAAAAAGGATGTGAAAACAAATTTTTTGGTGAAAAAAAAAATTTTGAAGTGAAAAAAATTTTTGAGGTGAAAACAATTTTTTGTGGTGAAAAAAAATTTTATTTTTTCACCACAAAATTTATATTTTCTTTATAACACGAAAAATTTCGAAGTCAAATCTTGAAATAAAAAGTGGATATGATCTCAATTCAGATCATTCTCCGATTTATTTCACCTTCTTCTGTGATATACAAAAAAAAAATCTTCAATTCCACACTAACCAACAAATACACTAACTGGAAGCTTTATAGATCTATTATAAGAGAAAAGATTGACACAAGTTCCCTTATTAATAATATTGAGGATTTAGAAAGAGAGGTCGAAAGCTATACTGCTCTTTTGCAGCAATCAGCATGGAGTAGTACGCCAGTTTTGGAGTGCTCTGAAACCAAAACATCATATCCACAAACAATTAGAGATCTTATAGCCACTAAAAGAAAGTTACGTAAGAAATGACATCAAACCCGTTCTCCGCTAGATAAAACTATTTTAAATAATGCAACACAAACTCTTAGAAGAGAAATAAAAAAGTTCGAAAATGTGAATTTTAATCATTACCTGTCAGAATTATCCTATGACAACAAGACCGATTACTCGCTATGGAAAGCAACAGCCAAACTTAAACGACCAGTCTACCAAGCATCTGCTATAAGAAAATCTGATGGTAGTTGGGCTAAATCTAGCGTTGAAAAGGCTTTTGCTTTTGCTGAATATCTTTCAACTGTTTTTAGCTCTGGGCCAAATAATGATCACGAGTTAGAAGAAATAAACAATCAAGTAGAAGAAAACATTCCACTTTTTTTTATTACAGAAGTCAAAATGGAAATTAGTCGCCTAAAATCAAAAAAAAAGTCCTGGCTTTGATTTAATTGTTGCTGTTCTTTTTAAAAAATTACCTCATCAAGGTGTAGTTAACATCGCAAACATATTCAATGCTGCTATAAAATTCAAACACATCCCAAGTCCATGGAAAGTAGCAGAAATAATAATGATTCCAAAGACAGGAAAAAATCCAAGGGAAGCTAGCTCATATCGTCCAATTTCTCTACTCCCTGTCATGGGTAAATTATTTGAAAAACTATTTAGTAAAAGTTTAAAAAATTTTATATTTAATAAAAATATAATACCAAACCATCAATTTGGTTTCCGAGAAAAACACTCAACGATGAACAAATACATCGTATAACCCACTCGATCGAGATTGCATTAGAAAAAAAGGATATATGCTCAGCTGTATTTTTGGATGTGTCAAAAGCCTTTGGCAATGTATGGCACAAGAGCTTGTTATACAAAATAAATCTACTTCTTCCGAAGCAATACTGTCAACTGTTAGAATCTTACTTATCAAACAAATACTTTAGAGTCAAACAGGAGGATAATTACGCGAACCTCTACCCCATAAATTCAGGAGTTCCCCAAGGCAGCATTTTAGGACCTTTACTATATTTGTTATACACATATGATCTACCAGTGAATGAAGACTGTATTGTAGGTACATTCGCTGACGACACCGTTATTATGTCAATTGGACAGAACATTACCACATCTACATCGAAACTCCAATCTCCCCTTTTGGAATTAGAGCAATGGACTTAAAAATGGTGCATTAAATTAAACAGCTTGAAGTCTACCCACGTAGATTTTACCAATAAAAATATTGATTACAAACCAATTTACATACACCAAGAAATAATTCCATTTGCTAATACAGCGAAGTACCTTGGAATGACACTCGATGCAAAATTACGTTGGAAAGAGCATGTGAAAAAGAAAAAAGAAGAAATTGAAATAAAATATAGAAAATATAGATGGCTTATTGGCAGAAAATCACCTTTATCGTTACATAATAAGATTATGATATATAAACAAATCATTAAACCAGTTTGGACCTATGGGATTCAGATCTGGGGATGTGCGAAGAATAGTGTAATAGAAATCATACAAAGATTTAAAAATAAAGTATTACGAAATTTAGTAAAAGCTCCATGGTAAGTAAGAAACACCGATATTCATCGTGATCTAAAAATAGAAACAATTGCTTCTGAAATACAAATCAAAGCAGAAGCACATGAAATTAAACTTTTACAACACCAAAATAATGAAATTCCGGCTCTCTTAAATACTTCAGGATTGCCAAGAAGATTAAACCGCTACAAACCCCACGACCTTAAATGGCGCTTCAACCAGTAAGAGGTTTTTGTCAAAAACTTCGTCTGCTGTAATTAATTTGATATATAAATAAATAAATATATTTTGTATTATGTAAACTGCTAGTTAGTCAATATTGACTAGTTGTAGTCCTTAAGTATCAAATATTTTTCACCACTAAAATTTTTTTCACCACTAAAATTTTAATTAAGTAAAAATAAAAAAAAACCAGTCGCTTAACAGTGAATAATTTTTTGTATTCATATCAAATATTTTTCACCTCAAAAAATTTTTTTCACCTCAAATTTTTTTTCACCAAAAAATTAGTTTTCGCATCAAAAAAAGTTTATTAGTTAAAAAAAATTTTTTCACCGCCATAATTTTAATTCAAAAGTTTTTTATATTATTTGCATCAATAACAGTAGAAAAAATGTTTTTATAATATTGGTGGAGGGTATTCAAAGATTCGGCACAGTCGAATTTAGTTTATTTAAAAAACTAACTTTAGACTCATTATTATCGAACTTGGGACTTCAGATTGCTAAAAAACCGAAATGACTTGCTGCATACTACAATGCTTTTGAACATAATGTCAAAAATATGTATTTAGGTCCACACTTACCAGAGTTGAAGGAATATTGAATCTAAAAATAGATTAAAAAAAAAAATAAGATTACGTAAAAATATTGTACATTACTTTATATTTAAAATAGTGATTTTTCTTAAAGAAAAATTCTTAAATTTAGAGAACTTATTATGGTAAATTTATGGTTATTTTATTATCATAATATGATAACTTTATTACACTACAACTATGGTTGGTACAATCATAATCCCATGATTCCCTTCGAATATGATTCATCCAACCATGTTTTTTCTTTGCGTGTACGTAAGATATTTTTTGTGACATTAATTCTGTTAGAAAGTGGATAAAAAATATTTTGTTTTCAGATTCCATATTACCTGATCTTGCCCTATTTTGACCTCATTTTAATTATAAACTCCTTATATACACATATTTGTTAAAGATACTTTTAAAAAGGTGTAATTTCTATTAACAAAATAATATTATTTTAACTCATCTACCCTTCATAACGTAAAACCAGTCCAAACTTCTTCCCAAAATCCAACGTAAAATCAGTTAACATTTTATCAAATAAAACTTTACTGAAAAGAATAAAATACAAAAAAGCAACTGAGAAACAAATGAATACAGTTTCCTAAAACTTCCTTTCTACAATTTGTACATATTTTATTATGTTTATATTTGCAAAACTTTAGTTGCTTTTTAGAACTTTATTCTGCTTTTGTCTGTTTTATATTTGACTGCGTTAGGTTGATGTTAAGTCTTCTATAGTTATAGTATTATACTTTGTACTTATATAACTATAATGTTATGGTTTAAAATATTGCATAAATGTTCATAATAGTGGAAATGACATTTTGTATGTTGAAAAGAAGTCATTCTGAAGACAAAAGAAAGTGAAACATGAATAGATCCCGTATGTTTGTAATGCCATAAAAAGAAATTGTTTTGAGAACAGAGCAAAAAAAAAGAAAACAAAACAGATGTTAAAATATGTCATATTTTATGTTGCAACATAGGCCTTATAGTTTGCTATGTAAATTGTTTTCAAAAGACATAATAATGCATGAATAATATGCTGCAGATTATTGTGAGAAGCAGCAGATACATTTTTGTATTAAAAAAAAAACTTAACTAAAATTCAAAATAAATTTTGCATAAAAATAAGGTATTTGCCAAAAGCGCCGTATTCTATTACAAAGTTGCTTAGTTGTTCGAAATTCGGTTTAATCCCTAATGCCGTCCAAAGGACGACCACCCACAATGCATTTATTGACAAAGTAATCAAAAATTATGGGAATTCTGATCACAATTATGAGCTTAATGTTCATATTTACACGCAAAGAAAAAACATTGTTGGGGCAATCATATTCGAAGAGCATTATATATATTTGGGTTTATGGTTGTGCCAACCATAGTCGTACTATAATATGGTTATGATATTATGATAAGAAAATAACCATATTTTTACCATAAAATGGTCCCTACAGTTATACTATGATTCAAAATTACCATATTATGGTCCTAAATAAACATGTTATGATATTGAATTTATCATAATATGATCCCACGTAATCATAGTATGCTATAAATTTTATCATATTATGATCCCTCATAACTATATTATGATTCCAGAATAATCATTATATTATCCCTAATCTAAGATAATTTCTTAAGGGAAAAGGTTCTTAGAAACTATGAAAAAGCTCTTTAAATTTAAAATGATATTAAGGAATTTTTGAAGAAAAATTGTTAAGGAAACAATCATTGAGATTCTAAGAACTTTTCTTTCAAGAAAACTTTGATTGTGTGGACTTTTTTTTTAGGAAAAATACTTAAAAAATTCTTAAATTCTAACGACATTTTTAAGATTTTTTTTAGAAATTTTTCTTTTAGATAAAGTCTTTAGAATCTAAGAATAAGAAAAGAAAAAGTCCTTAAAATCTAAGTATTTGTAATGATAAAAAGTCTTCAGAATCTATAAATTTTTCTTTCAAAGAAAAGCCTTAGAATCTAAGTTTTTTTTGGAATATATGAACTTTTATCTAACAGTTTGAAGAATCTGAGAATTTCAGTTTTAAGAAAAGTCCATATAATCTAAAAATATTTTTATCAGATAAATTTATAAATATCTATTATTTTGTGTAAGAAACCTTTTCGTACAAAAAAAAATCATGGGTTCTACAGACTTTTTCTTATAAAAAATATTTTATTAATATTTTTAGAACTTTGTACAAGAAATGAATTAATAAACATATATTTGTTTCTAAATTTCTAATGGTTTTTATTGAAAAGTATTAAAAAATATAAAATCTTTCAATAGAATCTTTTTGACCATGAATTGATTAGTGTAAATAATATTTTACAAGTATGTATAAGAAATTTTCGAAAAACCCCTTTAAAAAAATTTTCTAAAGCTGAAAAAATGAACTGGATCTTAATGGGTCAATTGATGAAATGTTTTAATACCAAATGGAAGGTATTTTTGTCCAGTTTAATTAAACAATATAAGACATTTTGCAGGAAAAACTGACTGAACTGATAAAATTTTGGTTTTTATGAAAACAAGACAATATAATGACTGTAAATTTCAAAGTCTTGATTTATTTGATGTATAATTATTCATTGATTTTATAGTTGCATAATTAGCATATTTGTTTTCATAGTCAAAATTTTTTGTTACCACAGTATAGTTACAGCTAATCATGTTATAAAATAGAAGGTAGCAATGATAAAATAGTAAAATATTTACTAAATAATGATGGTAGCAACCATTTTGAAGGTTAGGACACCAATAACTTGGTTGTGACAACCATACCCGATTGCAGCAAGCACAATATAGTAGCAGTAATCATATTGCAACCATGTTTTTTCTCTGCGTATATGTATTGCCCCCAAAACACAATATGGAACATCTTTTTTTTCCAAATATCATCGAAATGGCTCGGCTATAAAACTTTTCGAAGTTCAACTAATTTTGGCTAAATTTCGAGTTCGGCAAAGCCTACTTAACACATTTTTATGAAAAAGGTTAAAAGTTGTTGCATTTTTTACTCATAAAATAATATTTTCTCCAAGTTTGACTTCTATCGGAAAATGTTTTGAAAAATGTTTCATTAAGCTATTACCTGTCATTTGTGTAATTTTCTTGCTACTGAGTTGTGTATTTCTTAACATTACAGTTACAAAACCTTCTGGATTTGATATTTTGATCGATTTGATTTTATGCGAACCTAAGAAATACCTTAATTTATTATGCGTTTCCACCAGAGATTTAGTTTAGACTTTTATTTTTTGTAATACTCTTTTTTTGCCCCTTAACAACCAGTCGAATAAATATACAAATGCTTAGTAAAATTAACTATGAAGTAGACCATCAAATGGCCATTAAATGCAAAAAGCAATATAATTAATTAAACCCACAAGTCATTAGAACAAACATAAATGGGCACTTTGTAACACATTTGTTATTTTCTATGAACGGCTCAGTTTAGTAAAAATGATTGTAGATGAATGTATGGTACGTATGACTACATTATAAAGCTGGTGGCAGGTGCTACCCAACAAAATAATGGTAATGACTTATCATTTCGGTATAAATTTATTTGTAATGACAACTCATTACTTTTGGAATTATTTTATTAGATAAAATAATGATGGGTTACCTGTATAAGTAAAATAATGCATTATTATTGAACAAAAAAAAAATTGGTTTTCAATAATAGGTTAATTATAATTTTTTTTTGGAAATTTACACCCAGAAAACAGTATGAGTTGTGGCCAACGAATTTGTTGCCAATCGAATTCTGGCGGTTACGACAACTATCTTCATATTAAATTATAGTTTTAATTGTGAAAGCCAATATTCAGTTGTTTTATTTAATATTTGTATTTCACAGAAATATTATTACATAATTTGATTTAAAAAAATTTTTTGTAGATTTTTCCGGTATCGAACCTGGGCATTCAGATTCACAGTTCACACCCTTGCTTACTGCACCACAATTTAATTTAATTTTCTTTGATATATTTGTTATTTAAACATTTAAATATTTTATTTTAATTAAAAAAAATATATATTTTTTTAAATGTTTGCCTTTACCGGTATTTGAACTCGGAAATTAGTACTAGGCTAGATCTCTACCCGCTAGCCCACAAACACTTAAAAATTTTAATGACTAATTTTGAATTTAAATAATTTTTTAGGAAAATAAATATAGCAGAAAATTCGTTTACAAATATCAATTTTTAGTGGCTTCTATAATCAATACAATCCACAATTCGGTTGGGTGAACTGAAATCCTAATTTAATGATATAGTTGATTTGGGTAACCGTATTTATAGTTAAAAACTTTCGATTATCGATAATTTATCAATAAATTTGATAGATTGTTTTAGTTTTCCAGTACATTCACTAAATAAATGGTTGCTTTAATTGTACACAATTTCTAAATGATTTTTTTCATAAAGTTGATTTGAAATATCAATAATTGGATAATAGTATTTTTTTTAGTTCTTTTTCCTTTTTTTCAATTCCCAATGCCATATTTTTGTTATACATAATAATGCATTATAGGTTATTCTAAATAAAATAAAGTTTTTACAAATAAATGTTAATGGTTTTGATTGAATTGCATCCAATCTTTTCCCTGCACGCAGAGAAAAAACATGGTTGCAAAATGATCACTGCTACTATATTGTGCTTGCTGCAATCGGGTATGGTTGTCATAACCAAGTTATGGGTTTCTAACCATAAACATGGTCGCTAGCATCATTATTTAGTAAATATTTTACTATTTTATGATTGACACCTTCTATTTTATATCAATACTGTGGTAACAAAAATACTGACTATGAAAAAAATATGATAATTATGCAACGACAAAATGCTGGCAACAATCAATGAATAATTATACAATCAAAGAAAGGAAAGTTCTTGAAGTCTACGATTTTTTCCTTAACAATTTTTCTTCAAAAAGTCCTTAATATTATTTTTTTTAGAAAACATATTTCTAAAGGAAATATTCTTAAATTTAAAGAGCTTTGTCATAGTTTCTAAGATCTTTTCCTTTAGGAAATTTTCTTAGATTATGGATCATATAATGATAATCCAGGAATCATAATATAGTTATGAGGGACCATAATATGATAACATTTTGAGAATACTATGATTACTTGCGATCATATTATGATAAATTAATTATAACATGTTTATTTAGGACAATAATATGGTAATTTTTGAACCATAATATAACTGTAGGGACCATATTATGGTAAAAATATGGTTATTTTATTATAAAATAAAATATGATAATCATAATATAGTACGATTATGGTTGGCACAACCATAAACCCAAAAATATGTGATGCTCTTCGAATATGATTGACCCAACCATGTTTTTTCTTTGCGTGTGGGTGTATTTTTATACTCATTATTTTAAATTTTTTGTAAGCAAAAGTGTAAGGTATACATTTTGGGATATTAATTTACATATTAGAGAATACATGTCTCGGTGGCTTAAACTTTACAATCGGAGGCTTAAGCTAACAATCTCATAACCCAGGTTCGATTTTTGGCACAGCCAAGTTATTTTTATTTAAAATTTAAACAAAAAAATTTTTTTAATCATAATTTTTAAAAAATATATTTTCAGATCTAACTTTAACGACTTATTTTTTAACCCTCTTTAATACATTATATTTTGTAAGCTATTCCGCTTAAGCATGTAGAGAAAGCAGAGGGTTGCATGATCACTGCTACTATATTGTCTTTGCTGCATTCGGGTATGGTTGCCACAATCAAGTAATTGGTTTATAAATAGGATCTGACCATCATTATTATCAGTAGCATCATTATTATAGTAACTATTTTATTATTTCACGATTGCACTTTCTATTTTATAACATGATTGGCTGTAACCATACTATTGTAACAAAAATTCTGACTTTGAAAAAAATGCTGACAACAATAAATAAATAATTATAATTCAAATAAAGCATGGTTTTGACACTTAGAAAATTATATTAGTTCAGTCACCCACGTAAAACTAATCATATATGATTATTTTTACCTAGGGGGTTTATTTTCGAAAATGTCAGTTTCTTAGATAAAAATTCTTATACTTAGATTCTAAAAAATTCTTTTGATGACTTTTCATCATGAAAAATACTTAAATTCTAAGAACTTTTTCTAATTGAAATATTCTCATATTTTAAGGACTTTTTCAAACAAAATCTTAAAAATGTCCTAAGAATCTAAGAATTTTTCTATTAGAAAAAGTCCATAGAATCTATGTTTTTTTATTAAAAAAATCCTTAGAATTTAATTTTTTTTAAAACATTTTTCTTTAAAAACAAGTCCATAGAATCAAAGAAATTTTCTTGAAAAGGTCCATAATATAAATTTTTTTTATATAGGAAATACATTTTTTAAAAAATTATTCTTAAGTTTGAAGAACTTTTTCATAGTTCGATTATATCTGTAGGGACCTTATTATGCTAAAACTGTGATTATTTTATTATAATAATATGATAACAATATTATAGTACGACTATGGTTGGCACAATCATAATACCAAATATATATGATGCTCTTCGAATATGATTACCCCAACCATGTTTTTTCTCTTCGGGAGCTTAAGTCATATCCAAAAAATTTGGAACTAAATAGAAAGGGTAATATTTGCACACATTTGTGCTTAGATTACTAGACTCATTATTTGGTAAGGTGTATTTTTGCTGGGTACATACTCGTATGTAGTAGTAGCAGTGTTAAAGAGTGGATAATATAAATACCACACCACAAACTCATATACAAATAAACACACACATGTATTCTCTATACATACGCAATTAAAAAAAAAAAAACACTGTAACTATGAGTTAATTTAGGAAAATTGGCTTCATATTAAATGTTGAATGAAATTAATTTATACCTACTGAAAATAGAAAATTTGTTAATGAAAATCTGCTTTAAGCTTCTTTTAAATGAAGTATAGCACACAAATGAAATTCAAAGCTCTTAAGCATTTAAAAAAGAGGGCTTAGAGATATACTACACTATTGGCCCGTTGTTGTTTTGTTAAATACAAATGATGCAAAATAGGAATGTAAAGGGGATTATGGGTTAATTTTCTGAGATATTTAGCTATTTTGAAAAATCCTCTAAAAAGTATAATGTATTTTTTCACTAATTTTAAGTTATTAAGTCACTCTAGGAACTAACTCAATTCAAGGTTATGAATGATTCTCATGTTACGAGGACGGATTAATAAGTCCGTGACTTTTCGAACTTCCCTCGTAGTTATATGAAATGCAACACTGCTCCCATCAAGTGTTACACCTGTTAATAGACTACTGTCAAATTTTTAGCAAGTTCTGTCATTTACTTTGCGTTTAACAGCTGTTCAAAACATACAACCTCGTGGATTTTTTTTAAAATGGAACACGCAAAGAAAAAACATGGTTGGCTCAATCATATTCGAAGAGCATCATATATTTTTGGGTTTATGGTTGCGCCAACCATAGTCGTACTATATTATGGTTATCATATTATTATTAATAAAAAAAACATATTTTTACCATAATATGGTCCCTACAGTTATATTATGATTCAAAAATTACCATATTATGGTCCTAAATAAACATTTTACAATGAATTTATCATCGCACGTAATCATAGTATACTCAGAATGTTATCATATAATTCTCCCTCATAACTATATTATGATTCCTGGATTATCATTATATGATCCATAATCTAAGAAAATTTTCTTAAAGGAAAAGTTCTTAGAAACTATGAAAAAACTCTTTAAATTTAAGAATATTTCTTTTAGAAATGTTTTTTCTAAAAAAATTAATATTAAGAACTTTTTGAAGAAAAATTGTTAAGGAAAAAATCATAGACTTTAAGAAATTTTCTTTTTTTTGATTCTATAATTATTTATTGCCAGCATTTTATCGTTGCATCATTATCATATTTTTTTCATAGTCAGAATTTTTGTTACCACAGTATGGTTACAGCCAATCATGATATAAAATAAAAGGTGCCAATCAAAAAATAGTAAAATATTTACTAAATAATGATGGTAGCAACCATGTTTATGGTTAGAAAACCAATAACTTGTTTGTGACAACCATACCCTATTGCAGCAAGCACAACATTGTTGCAGTGATCATATTGCAACCATGTTATTTCTCTGCGTGAAGAAAGTGAATTTCGAGTGCTCATTAAAAGTTATTTTTTGAGAAACAAAACCATCAATCAAACCAAGGAAAAGCTTGATAAATACTATGGGGACTCTGCAACTATCGACTTCAATGGTAAAAAAGTGGTTTACTGACTTTCGTTGTGGTTGCACAAGTACAAATGACGCTGAACGTTCTGGACGGGCAATTGAGGTCAATACAGCCGAAATTGTCAAAAAAATCCACGATATGGTGTTGGCCGATCGAAGAGTAAAAGTGCGTGAGATTTTTGGTGCCATTGGCATTTCATATGGCAGTGTGGTTTTGATTTTCGCATTTGCTCTCAATTGACCATAATGCACGGGTGCACACGTGTGTAGCCTCAATGCCAAAATTCCATGAATTGGGTTACGAATTGGTACCTCATCCACCATATTATCCGGATTTAGCCCCTGGTGACTATTTTCAAACCTAAAGAAATGGCTCGGTGGAAAGAGATTTAGCTCCAACGATGAAATTATTGATCAAACAAATGCCTATTTTATGGACCTCGAAAAATCCTATTTTTTGGAAGGGATACAAAAATTAGAGAAACGTTGGAGTAAGTGTATTGAGCTAAAAGGAGGTATATAAGGAAAGGAATTTATAATAAAGACAAGATTTGTATAATCAAAGCTTTAACAAACACATCGCTTGTAATTTATTTTAAATTACTTGTCGAATCGCTTTACAATAGGAAACTATTGAATGGCGATAAAGTTGCCACCACCAAAAAGGAACTTTAACATTACAAAATAATTGAGATCTATTAATGCATAGCTAAGAGAATTTCCGGCAAATTTTCATTGAGATATTTTAGGAATTTTAATTCAATACCGGGCACAACATTTTTTGTTTTTCGAATTTGATGCTGAATTTTGTTGGTGGAGGTTGGTCCCGAATACAAATCCGGTGGAAAATAATTTTTTTTTCTTGAGGCGGGAATCTTTGTCGCCCGACAGGAAGCAAATGGGGAAGGTTGGTTAAAACATTATTTTAGCCTTTTTACCACAATATGGACCAATGGAATGGAATTAAAAATTTCATAAAATTCGCGTAATGTTATATAACATCACTGGCCGGTAATGAGTTAATTTGAGTTAAGATAAAAATATCCACAGAGTCCTGTCTATTACTAAAATCTTTATTTTGACTTGTTTTTCAGAAGAAAATAAATATACACGTTTGTTTCACAACATTTCCAGTTAATCTACTGAAATGGAAGAAATTTGCAAATATTGTGTACAATTTTTTAAATGTTCTCAACTGAAGCAATTTGCAAAATCATAATTAATTTGTCAACATTTCTAAAATTTCATAAATTTAATTTCGTGTTTTACTACCCAGCAAAATTGTCAACGATGATTTTTCTTTGAATATATCTTTAAGGCATACAGAAAGTAAATATATACACACAGAGAAAATATTTGTCGTGACAAACGAATTTGTTGCTTACTATCACATAATTCGATTGTAGCTGCAGATATTTGTAGTTATACCTTCTATATTTTCGAATATAAAATGTTGGCACCGAATTTATTTAGAATTCTTTAGATCTAACCGCCCAATTATTTAAAAAATTCATACTTAAATAAAACACCGTTTCCATTCATTTTAAAAATTGTTTTATTAAAAAATTTATGATATTTCTCAAATACAATAAATAACATAAATAAATATTAAAAAATTGCTGAGACTTCGAGGTCTAAAGAAAACTTTAGATTCAAAGGACATTTCCTATAAAAAAGCCAAATCTTAAGATATCGAAAAATTTTTGCTAAAAAAAATCTTTAGATCCTAAGAACTTTTCTCTATGAAAACTCTTAGATTCGGAGGCCTTTTATCAATGGAATAATTTTCAGACACTGAGGACCTTTTTTTATAGACAAACTTTAGATTAAAAGGAATTTAAAAAAAAAAAAGCCTAAAATTTTCTGAGACCATTTTTTTTCTCAAGAAAAATCCTCAGATTTCTAAGATTTTTTTTCTTTTAGGAAAACCCATTGATGTTGAGAACAACTTCCAACAGAAAAGACTTCAGATTCTGAGGATTCTTTTTTTAATAAAAACCTAACGAATTTTAGATCTTCTTTTTTATAAAAGTTTTCTATAGGAAAAGACCGCAGATTTTGAGGATTTTTTTATAACAAATATTCTTTGGAATCTGAAGAGTTGTTATATGCTGATTCGGAGTGTATTTCTATTGGACTTTTCCCTTTATAAAAACCCTCAGAAACTGAAAACTTTTTCTTTCCCAGCAAAACTTTGGTAATGGGTGCGATATATTCATGCGTTACCTTGTAATGATAGCTCGTTACCTTTTTCATTATTTGCAAGCATGAAGTAATAAGTTACTCATTATTGATTACGTAATACATGATTTATAAATGTAAAGTAATAATTGAAATATTTTTGAAAATCTATTTTTAGATACATTACTTTGTGTTTTTTGTAAGCAAAAGGGTAATGTATGTTTGTTTTGATAACACTAGCGAAAAAACGAAGCGCAACAATTCATTTAAGTTCAAATCAATCAAATACTATATGCGTCGATAGCTCAGTGGGTAGAGTTCTTGGCTGGGAAACCAGATTTCCCTGGTTCGATTCCCATATTGATCACATTATTTTTAATTACAAATGTTTTAAATAAAATATTTGTAATAATTTTTTTTAATAAAAATTCCTCTTTTAAAAATTTATTTTTAGACACATTACTTTTTCCATTCTCGTACCAATATAAGTAACCCCTTATTTTATCACCTCTAAAGTAATGGATATATACATTACTTTGAGGCTCATCGCCAGTAAAATTGATCAATGAAGTAAGGTTACACCATCGGCCACTGTGGCTATACATTACTTTAACCATTATTTGGTAAGGTATGGTTTTGCTGGATTAGAAATATCCTCAGGTTCCGATGATTTTTTCGTACCAAATTTGAGTACCCAAATTTAGAAAATTTTTCCGTAGCAAGGTTCTCTGAATCTTAAGGTATCACTTTAGGATATGGCTCCAGATTGTAGGGAAAACTCTTAAAAATTAGAGATTTCAAAATAATAAGGATATGCGACAAAATCTCAAGGCAAAATCTAAGGATATGGATCAAGGAAAATTGTCTTAGAATCTGAGGTTTTTTTTGGCAATATAGCGTCATAAATTTCTTTTTTTTTTTCTGCGAAAATCATATTTTTATATACTTTTACGGGTTGTGTTGCATAAGACATCATTATCGGATGACTTTCCTCTTGAAAATATAATTTCTAGCTGAAATTTTCCTGAAGAAAAAACCACATAAGAGTAACTTAATAACTTCGGAAATGTAGTAAACAAATATACACTCTAATTAATTTCTGTTGAAATTTACCCAACTTATAGTAGGAAACTGTACTTCTACTATAAGTTGGGTAAATTTACTATGTGTGCGCAAATGAAAAAAGTACACACAGGATGCGTAAATTGATAAAAACAAAATAGGTAAAATTACATTAAAAGTGCCTAATATTTAAATCAAATTTTAAAATTGAAGAGTAAATTAACCAAATTTGTACGTAAATAAACACGATTTTGCTGTAAATGTACGCATATAATTCGAAAAAATCCTAAAAAATGCGTATATTTTCTACCACGATGTTGAAAATTAAACAGCCCTGAAATGTTTGTTTTGTAATTTAAATTTAGTAAATTTATTGTTTAGTAACTCACAATAAGAATAAAAGCCATAAATTTTTTGTTTAGTAATTCCAAATAATTGATAAATTTAAAAACTAATAAAGTTTTCTTTTTACATTTTGAAAATTGTTTAGATTTTTTTTTTTCAATTTCAATATGTCATATTTTTTTTTACCATTTTACGTTAGTATATTTACAATCTTTGTGCGTTAAATTGTTATTCAACAAAATAATACTAATCTTAGGCATAATGTGTTTAATTGTAAACACATAATGTCTAAAAATACTTCGTGTGTGTATTATTGTATATGAAAGTGTGCGAAAAAAAGTTTTACGATTTTGGTATTTATATTTACCGAATTTTCGTAATATTACATAAAACTTTACCCATTTTATAGTAGTAAATTTACAAGCATTTTTAAGAGTGTAGTATTTATATATTTACCACTTATATATTAGTTGTGATTACGGAATTCGTTTAAAGAAATATATTTTCTTGCAGTTCATTATGAATACCGATTTTAATTTTACATAGCACTTCAATTAGTAGTGAAAATAGAAAAGTCCAAAATATTTATAATATCATTAAATTTTAGATAACTGCAAATAATATAAGGTGTCATTAAAAGAATTTTAGTGGTTTTAATAGATTAGATTGTAATACAAGGCGTGGTCTTTTTGTTTAAAAGCTTACGGAATTTGATACCTTGATGCCCTGAAAAAAAGTATGAAGTAATCATTCTGAGTGGGCTGCACTACGGCAATCGTACTTAACTTATCGAAGATTATTCTGATACTTTTTACATATCGATGGACCTAGAGCCTCTAATGGTACGGAATCCGGTTGATATCACTAGGTCACAAATAACAAACTTTTGTCTGTTATTTGTTTCTAGCATACTTTTTCTCATGGATTTGGACCTACTGAACACGAAAATGAATTTTAAAAATTTTTCTGTCGATTGGTTTGCGAGATACAAATTTTTTAATTTTTTTTTTTTAATTTTGGAGGTACACTTACTATTTTGAGCATATCTTTAGTCTTCTTTGACCTATTTTATCCTACTACTACTCAAATTAAAGACAATTGAGCCGTCTACAACTTATTCTCAGAAAATTTTCAAATCGGGTTAGTAGTTTTGATGTTGGCGGCTTAAAAAGGTTAAAAAACTGCGTTTTTTTAGTAAAAATGTGGCTGAAAAATTCATATAAAAATTCATATAAAATGTAAAACGCGATGTTAACAGCGATTTTAATTTTTTTACGTATAGCTGACACTTTTCCCTTACTTAACAAAATCTGATGACAAATGGCCGACTTATTATTTTTTTGGTAAACGACCGAAATTCCGCTATTTCACGATTTTTTGATTTTCATTATTTGCACAGCTTACCTACCCAACGCAAACGAATAAATACATTTGAACTTAATTTAAAATAAACAAATTAGTCTTCGTATATTATTTTTTAATTTATTTACAGCACTACATGCTCAATGTATCGCACAATTAGCTAAACTAACGAAATTAAACTAACTAATTAAATTAAGCAAATCAACGCACAAAAAAATGAGTAAAAACAAAGATATAAGTGTACATTTTATGCCATGTGGAAAAACTGCTGACTTCTTCTTTGTTTTTTGTATTCGCTGCAATCGGTCTCACGTATTAGGGTCCAAATATAGTCACCCATCATAGCCGTGTCATAGTTGCCCTGATAGCGTCGTTCCATAGCCTTCAATTCCTGATGAAAGCGCTCGCCGTGTTCGTCGCTCACGTCTCCTAAATTCTCAGGGAAAAAATCCAAATGAGAATCCAGAAAGTGTATTTTAAGTGACATGTGCACTCCCATGGCTTCATAGTTCTTTACCAGATCCTCAACTATGTCCTTATAATTCGGGCTTTTGTTGTTTCCTAAAAAGTTTTCCACAACAAGCCTGAAGGAATTCCATGCTGCGGCTTCGATGGGTGATAACAGCTTTGGGAATTTTTCATCTTTCAACATTTTTTTTATCTCGGGTCCTGCGAAGACTCCTTCTTTAATTTTTGCCAGCGAAAGGTAAGGGAAAATTGACCGTAAATAGGCAAAAGCTTCACCTTCTTTGTCTAATTTTTTGGCAAAATTTTTAATCAAACCCAATTTTATGTGCAGCGGCGGAAGTATTATATTTTCACGGTTCTCTATTAGTGGTTTGCGCTGAACATTCGCTTCTCCAACTACAGGTTTCGTTCGTACCGGCCATTTTTTTTTTATATAATGCTGATCATCAGCGCGGCTATTCCAAAGGCACAGAAAACAGCAATGTCGCGTATAGCCTCCTTGGAGTCCACACAGAATGGCCACAACTTTAAGGTCGGCGCATATTTTCCAATTGTATTTCCTATACTCTATGCATTTCAGCAAAATGTCCATAGTTTCATAGTTCTCCTTTGAATGAACCGCATGAGCAATAGGAACAGATGGCTTTTCATTCCCATTATGTAAGAGAACTGCCTTCAAGCTCTCTTTGTTGCTGTCAATAAACAACCTCCATTCGTTGGGGTTGTGAATTTGGTGAAGCTCTTGGAACAAGCCTGAAATGTCGCTGCAAAAACATATTTGGTCTTTCTTTGTATAAAATTTTGCATACTCCTTGTGACGGTTTCTGTACGCTGATACTTTCACTTCTGAAGCCGCAAATCCACACTGTATCATCCGAGACGCAAAAAGTTCGGATTTCTCCTTAGTGAGACCAAAATCGCGCACCCAATCGTTTAGTTCGGCCTGTGACAGTAATTTTCGCTTTGCACCCGGCTCAAATTCGCTTGCATTTGACTCAGACTCTTCTTCTGACGATTCTGCTTTTTGAAGAGATGCACCAGGGCACACTGGATATGGCACATCATGCGAATGTGGTACTGGAAGCGCAAACGATCCCACTTGAGCGTAGTTCCATTTAAAAAATCTTCCTACCCCACTGTTTGTGGTGAGGCAAAAATAACAGTCTGTGGAATGGCATAGCGGCTTTTTCCACATCATTGGTGTATCGAATTTCATATGGCGGCTAAAATTAAAATAAATTACTATAGTCGCTATGTATAATGTGTTTAAATAAAAATTCTTACCTTCCGCCAGCTGCCCAGTTGGTTAAGATTATATAGCAAAGATCACACAGCGACTTAGGTGTCCATGGTTCTGTGATATTTGGTGAAATACCAAAATAATTCAAATAGTGCAATTGTACTGCTGGAGTAAACTTGTGTGCGTGATTTTTTTTTATAAACTGGCCACAAACATTGCAGAAATTGTCTGGATCGTTCAAACACTCGAACACACGTAGTCTTTTACTCATTGTCTTCCTTGCGTTTTCTAAATATTAACTTCTTTACACTTTCACAGACAGTTTTGAAATGCAATTGATAACCGTGTCTCCTTATGTTTAAATATGTATGAGCATGTAGTGCTGTAAATAAATTTAAAAAAAATATACGAAGACTACTTTGTTTATTTTAAATTAAGTTCAAATGTATTTATTCGTTTGCGTTGGGTAGGTAAGCTGTGCAAATAATGAAAATCAAAAAATCGTGAAATAGCGGAATTTCGGTCGTTTACCAAAAAAATAATAAGTCGGCCATTTGTCATCAGATTTTGTTAAGTAAGGGCTTATTTTCTTTGGAAAAGTGTCAGCTATACGTAAAAAAATTAAAATCGCTGTTAACATCGCGTTTTACATTTTATATGAATTTTTATATGAATTTTTCAGCCACATTTTTACTAAAAAAACGCAGTTTTTTAACCTTTTTAAGCCGCCAACATCAAAACTACTAACCCGATTTGAAAATTTTCTGAGAATAAGTTGTAGACGGCTCAATTGTCTTTAATTTGAGTAGTAGTAGGATAAAATAGGTCAAAGAAGACTAAAGATATGCTCAAAATAGTAAGTGTACCTCCAAAAATTAAAAAAAAAAAAATTAAAAAATTTGTATCTCGCAAACCAATCGACAGAAAAATTTTTAAAATTCATTTTCGTGTTCAGTAGGTCCAAATCCATGAGAAAAAGTATGCTAGAACCAAATAACAAAATGGCTGTTGCCTAGTGTATCTGGACTGTGAAAGCAAAAATGCTCGGTTTTACCCAGATTATTTGTTATTCTCTCGAACAGTCCGAGCCATTTGAGTAAAATCGGTCGAGAGGTAAAACAAATTATGAATGAAAATGTTGAAGGTACCTCTAAATTTAAAATAAATAATAAAATATTTTCAATGGAATTCATTTCTACACTGATAGCTTCAAACTGGATGAAAGAACTGGTTTAGATGGAATGCCGATAATGTTGGTGCGATCACAAAATTCCTTTGGGGCGTCCCGCATGTGGACAGGACAAGGGTTATTTTGAGGCTGGGGAAACGGCATCTGACCAACATGACGGGAATTCTCCTAGACCACTCTTTACTACAATCACATCTTTTGAAATTGGGATGGAGTGGTGTGTAGGGGCTGTGAGGAAGACGTTGAGACTCTGGAGCTTTCGCAAGGAGTAGGGTATGGCACTGGAACGGGAACGATATGATTTAAGAAAACTGAAGTCATGCCTGAGGGTTACTGGATTCGTCAGGTTGGTAGACTGGACAACATACGGATTCCCTGTCAAAGGTGTATGTCACCCATTTTTGGGTGACCCTGAAGGGTGAATATTTCATCATATTTTTTCACCAGAGGCCTTAAGGTGAATAATATTTTATATTCACCAAAGAAATTTGTTTTTACCTCAAAAAATTGGTTTTCACCAAAAATATTTTTTTTTAATTTTTGTTTTTTTTTTACTACCAAAAAAAAAAAAACGCTTTCACATCCAACGTTTTCTAACTCACATAATTTTTTTTTTTATCTCGACAATGTTTTCTTAGTTTTATTTTTTGATTTTGTCTGTAATGCAAACAATCTTACTCACTAAGAGTATAAAAAAAACTTCGTTTCATTTGCTTTTAAATGGAAAAATCACCAATGATTTTCTTAGGAATTAAAAATTTTTGCGAAATACAGGTATCCCTAATTAATAGGTTTAATAATGAAGCAAACACAACTTGTTGAATGAAATTCGATATTATTCATCCTTCAAGAGCGATACAATCTTTCCAGCGCTTTTCCGATATTTCAACACCTCTCTTGCAAAACGATTTATCTTTGGCCTTAAAATAAGCGTTTGTTTCGGCGATCACCTCCTTATTCGAACAAGTAAAATTCGGTGGGTGCGGATGCAATTGAAAGTGTGATGCGTGCAATTTTGCCATCGTAGACTCGTTGTTTTTTTTTTTTTGTCTATTGTTAGCCTGCCAGGCATCTTCTTCGAAATAGATTTCTCATAAACAAAATGATAAAATTATTCAAAAATAAATGTTAAAATTTTTCCTTCCAATTCCGTAAAAATAACTGATTATTCATTTAATTAGTGATTAATTAGTCAAAAATAAAGGTTAAAATTTTTCCTTCCAATTCCGTAAAAATAACTGATTATTCATTTATTTGCAACTGTTGCCGTTTTTTGGTATTTTTGTTTGTTTTTTAATCTACAAAATGTATACTCACACAGTCTATAGACACATTATGGGTGAATGGTCACATGTGTGTGCGTGTGTGTTTATGAACTTCTTGTAATTTGAATTATTCTGTATATTATTTCTGTATATAAACAAATAAATTGAATAAAAAACAAATTGGAATTTTTTTAAACCAGGCAGCAAACAAAATTTAAATTTGTTATAACTGTAACGGAAACCAATAAACCACAAATTTCCGTTTTGTGGGTAATTTTTTATTTAATTTAAGACAAATAAAAAAAAACAAACTAAAAAAAAAAAAATTGGCAAACGACAGTAAATAATTTTGAACAAATGTATAAAAAAGTTAAAATAAATATTTCTTTGAAAAATAACTGTATTTTCCCTTATTTTTAACTGAAGAAGATAACTTGTTTTATTAAACTTTAAACAGTAACCTATATAATTTTCTGAGTGTACCTACCATACATATATAATAAAATACATACATTTCATAAGAGCATTAAAATTAATAACAATACAACTTACTCACATGCTGCAAAAATGTTGTAAAATTTTAATAAAAATATATATTTATGTATTTCTCCTAAAGTAACCCCTTTGGGAATCTTTTAATACTTTAAGTTATTTTTTAAGCTTAAACTAAATATATCTTAAAATATTACTTTAAATCAACATTTATTTTTTTTTTGTATACACTTAATTTATTTCGTTATCCTTTAAGAAGAATATTTCAAATACTAATCTTTTTGCAAGGGTTTCTTTTTTTATTTTAAACATAAAAACTTCATTTCTAACTTGTGTTTGTTCATTCAAGTACATGAAAATACAATTTCATAAGAGAAATTCTATAAAGAAAAAAAATTGAACAAAAAATATAACCATAAAATGCACAACACCAATTTGTTTTATTTTTTTTAATATTGTTATAAAAAAGAAATTGTACCTAATATATATTTTTTGCAATATATAAAAATCTAGTTTGTAGAGCATTAAATTTTTGTTGGTTTTTAATCGGTTTTATATAGGAAATATAACAAAAAAATTAATTTAAACTGTCGATAAAATAAGATTGAAATATAAGTCATAATAAAATAAATATACACTGCACTCAAAAAAAAAAGACATGAACTAAAAATTAATCCAAAATTTTCTTTAAAATAGTTTAAAAATTTTGCTTAATTAAAGTAAAATTTTATTTAAACTTTGAAATATATTCTTAAAATTAATAAAAATTCCAATGTTTAGAATTTAAAATAGTTTATAAACTCAAAAATAGTTCATATATTTCCTAAGTAATATTTCTTGATTTTAGGAAAAAACAAGTATATTAAATAAAAATTTATCAATTTTTAAGAAAAACATCTTAGTTTTCAGAAATTCCCATATTCTAATATAACAAAACTAAATTTAGTTTAAAAAAACAAATTTAGAACATAATTTACTCCCATTCAGTTCAAAAAAATGTGTCTAACTTAAAATGAGAGAGTACTTGAACTTAATGTGTTCAGTTTTTTCTCACGAGTAGTAAAATTAACTAAATTTTAGAAAGACATTTCTAAATTAAATTTTTAAGTCAACCACTTCCTAATTTTTAATAATTGTTTTTTAAAAATTAGTTCAGGCAATTTAAAATAAAAAGTAATAAATTTTTTTCTATGTTATAATAAAAATTTTTTTGATTTTAGAAACTGATGAACTTTTTGTAGGGAAAATTTTCGTGCAACTAAGTTCAGATAGATATTGAAAATTTGAAAAATATTATTTTTTCAAGTTAAAGTTTTCTAAATTTTGAGAAATAATAAACGTGGTTATAGAATTTTTGTTTCAAAAATTTGAAAAATATCATTTTTTGTGTCCATTTTTTCTCGCGAGTAGTAAAATAAACTAAATTTTAGAAAGACATTTCTAAATTCAATTTTTAACACAACCACTTTCTAATTTTTAATAATTGTTCTTTAAAAATTAGTTCAGGCAATTAAAAATAAAAAGTAATACATTTTTTTCTATGTTATAATAAAAATGTATTTGATTTTAGAAACTGATGAACTTTTTCTAGCGAAAATTTTCATGCAACTTAGCTCAGATAGATATTGAAAATTTGAAAAATATTATTTTTTCAAGTAAAAGTTTTCTAAATTTTGAGAAATAATAAACGTAGTTATAGAATTTTTGTTCCTAAAAATTTCCTCAAAAATATTAAAAAAAAATACTTGAGTAAATTTTTCTTATAAGAAAACGTTAAAAAACGTTTAATTTATTTTCAATATTTTTTTCCAAAAAATAAAAATAATAAATTAAAAACAAACTAGTTAATTTTCCTAATTTTAATGAAACAAATTAATGTATACATTAAAAAAAATATTGTGCATTATTGTACTTTTTAGTTCATGAGTCACAAATCGTTCACGTATCCATCTTTAATCTTAACAGTCTTAAAAACTGAACTTAAAGTAGCTTAAAATAACTTTTAAAATTTTGATAGCAAAAGATAAAAAATTTAAATTTATTTACTGACTACAATACGAAATATCGCAAGCACATTTTACACATTACGGCATAATGGCTCCCCTATAATTGGCGTTGCGCTTATTAAACTTTATATTTATCGAAGGCACTAAAACTAGTTTTGTTCACTTAAAATTAATAAAAGAGTTAAAATTTGCATTGACATTAAACTTTAAGCTAAAAATGCCATAAATATCATAAGTTTATGGCATTTTTCTATTTTCCAATAATAATAAGAAATGTAACTGTGATATTTTGTATTTTTGCAACAATTTTCTTAAATTAGTTAATTTAAGAACACAAAGGACCCCCAGTATTCCTTAGTTATAGATGCCGTGTGTCACTTAGGGCGTCTCCTTTTGTAGTTCCTTCAAGGAGAACCATTAATTAACTACGAAAAGGATCTGACTTTGTCACAATTTATTACGTTTCAGGATATCCTGCAGTATATTTTCTTAATTTTTTACCTTTTTGCTAATGAAATTTAATTTATATTTTAAATACATGAGTTTAGAATAATTTAATTTAAAGATAAAAATGTATTGCAAAAGCTTGTTAAAAGCAGTGTCCTCACAAAGCGGAAGTCCTTCGAAAGTGGGTAAATACTTACACAATCAGTGTAAAATACTTTAAAATACATTACCTCTTCCATAGAAACAGTTTCATATTTATTAGAAACTTTTTATCAAATTTAAGTATAATTTTCACTTAAAAGAAGTGCTATTTAACTTGATTTTAAAAAATATTTTCTTATTTTAAGGAGTTAGGTCTTAGTTTTTAGTAAAAAAAAAATATCTAATGAATCTAAATTATATTAAATTTTTCTTAAAACTAAGGAAACATTTTCTAACTAACAGTAAAATTTAAGATGATATATGAACTAATTAGGAAGAAATTTTACTGTTTTATAATAAGAATTTAATTCTCAATAGTAAAATTTTTCTATAATTTAAAAATTTTGACCAAATTTTAAGTAAAATTTGTTTCTTAATTCCAAGGTCTTTGGCGCCGTTTTAATTTTAATTTTTTCTCCTAATAAGTTAATATACGAGTGTGGGCTAATAAGTCCGTGCCTGTTTGAATAAAACACAGTTTTTTTGCAAAAAAAAAAAAAAAAAATATTTTTCAACATAATCTCCTTTTAGCTCAATACACTTAGTCCAACGTTTCTTCAATTTTTGTATCCCTTCCAAAAAACAAGATTTTTCGAGGTCCATAAAATAGGCATTTGTTTGATCAATATTTTCAACGTTGGAGCTAAATCTCTTTCCATCGAGCCATTTCTTTAGGTTTGGAAATAGGAAATAATCACTGGTGGCTAAATCCGCAGAATAAGGCGAATGAGAGGGCAATTCGTAGTCTACTTCATGGATTTTTGCCATGGAAACTAGCTGTCACACGATTCTGTTGGTGGTCGATTGTGAACAAACGCGGCAGCCATCTTGCGGAAAGCTTTCTCATACCCAAGTGATCGTTCAAAATTAAAACCACTGAGCCATGTGAGATGCCTATGTCTTCCACAATCTATCGCACATTCAATCTCTGATCGGCCAACACCATATCGTGAATTTTTTCAATTGTTTTGGGTGTAGAGACCTCAACTGAGCATCCAGAACGTACGGAATCTTCCTTGCTTGTAAGACCACAACGAAAGTCAGTAAACCAGTTTTTTTACCATTGAAATCGATGGTGCAGAGTCTCCATAGTTTTTATCAAGCTTTTCCTTGGTTTGATTGACGGTTTTTTTTCGCAAAAGATAATGTTTAATGAGCACTCGAAATTCACTTTTTTCCATTTTTAAAAAAATCCACGAGGTTGTATGTTTTGAACAGCTGTTAAACGCAAAGTAAATGACGGAGCTTGCTCAAAATTTGACAGTACTCTATTAAAAGTTGGTACTTGATGGGAGCAGTGTTGCATTTCATATAACTACGAGGGAAGTTCAAAAAGTCACGGACTTATTGAGCCGCCCTCGTATTGTTCGAATTGTAGAAATATTGAAAGAAATTTATATACAATAACGCAACAATTTTCGAAATTAAGCATAGTAAGTTGTTCGGGGTTTGCTGTTATACTTAAAGCATAGTAAGTTGTTTTAGAAGTGAAAAAATTTTACTTAAAAAGCCCAAATATCACATTTTCAGCAAGAAAATAACAATCACAGTAAATTTGCGGACCAAAACTTTATACGTAAAAAATATTTTTTTTGCGCTTTATCAAAAAAAATGATTTTTCACCATATAGAATTTTACGTGTTAATTTAGTACAGTTTATTTTGACGCAATTTTTGTATACCAGAATATTATTTTTCTAGTCAAAAATTGAAAACTAAAATTTTTAATTTTTAAAATTTAAATTAATTTTTTATTTCATTAAACTTCGAATTAAATTTATTCACGGGAAAAACAATTTATTATGTTTTAAGCTTACAAAATTTATTAGTTTTCCTGTGAAAAAATTTCACCTTTGCTTTAAGCATAGTAAATTATTTTTTCCGCAAAAAATTCCAGTAAAACTTTAAACGCATCAAATCATAATTTATATTTAGAAACTGAACAAATTTTTAATTTTATTTTAAAGACACAGACACAATAAGAGTAAATCCAAAATGTCACATTTTTACCGGAATAAATAATAGAAAAATATTCTTGTGAATTAAATTTGCGTGAAAAGAAATTGTACACCTAAACTCATTATCGTGAAAAACATTTTTTTATACTCCAAAACAGTTTTTTCACATGAAACTCTAACAATTTACTATGCTATAGGGTAAAACTTTTCACGCGAAAACATTTTACTATGCTTTTTTTGTATTAAAAATATATAAAATTTTAATTTAAATACTAAATTTTCTTTGTGCAATTTCGGAAGGACACTTTCTTGGTTCCATGGGTGGTTTTTTAAATTGATTCTTATAGTGAGACACATCGATGGGAATATTTTGTTCACGCCATTCTTCACAGGCTCGCCACTTTCGTAGTCCCGTCTCGGTACTATTGCCAAAACTACGCATATAATCATCTGGTTTCGGTGGCTTTTTTAATAAATCATATTCACCCCATTTATAATTTTCCAATGGTTTAATACGATACATAATATCCTTAAAGGTGGTAGCATTTTTATCATATTGATCATCATCCCATAATTTAATATTCGATATTTCACCATTTAAACGATTTCTAAAACCCTGTTGTTTCCATTTTATAAAGTCTGCAAAATCTTGTTGCGATTCTTTTGGTATGGGTTGTACGAAGTCTCGCTTGTAGAGTGTATTCTCCACATTACAATTACTTTTACCATATATTCCCGGTGTTATGGCTTTATCATCGTTTTTATTTGAAAAACGTTCTTCAAACCAGTTGCCTATTAGCACCGTATTACTATAAGGATTTTCGCGTTCTTCTGGATTTATGTGCTCGACCAACGCATGGTGACGATGTTTTAAAATGGTTTTAATTTTATAATGGTACATTGTTTTTACAAATTAATAATTTGATTTATAATAATTTTTTGAATGTTTTTGAAATGTATGATTGTGACAGTGATTAAAAATCATACATGGGACTAGTTGACTGATAAGGTAAACCAAAGAGTTCAAAAAATAAGGAGAATGTGATACTCTCAGTTACTGAGAAAAAATGTGGCAGCAAGTAGGAAATTTGCATTTTCTTTCACGCCTCTTAATAGATAAATTTGTAGTTTTCGTCATATTTATTATAATTTAAGAATAAAATTTATTAATTCAGAATTAGTTTTTCTTAAAAATACGCATTTTTACAGTTTGCAGGCACCAGGTGTTAACAGAAGGGTGATAGAGAATTACACTGCCATTGAGTAAACTAACCGTAACTAACCGAAAGCTAAAAACTACTTTTATATTTTTCCCGCCCCCTCTGGGATTAAGGAGATGAAATGGGGAGAAAAAATACCATTTTTGACCCTTTTTCGGAGCATGTCAAAAACTTGGAAATTTAAAAAAAAAACAAAAACTGCATAATAATAATAACAGTATTTGTGTAACTACCTTTCAGAGTAAACTAGAATTCCAATTTTCTACTTTCAATATTGCTCGAGATAACGTAGATAGGCATACTACACAATCACATCTTGTGTGTTCATCAAATGAGAAAGTTTGATATATGTAAATTATGGTTATGTTTTAGCACAGTGTTGCAATAAGTTTTAAAAAATAAATTCGGGAAAAAATCACAATTGTTTTGAATAAAAAATGTTTGCGGTATAAAATACGTGAATTCGGTACACATTTCCGAGAAAAATACGGCAAAGTACCTACACGAAGCGAAAAAACAATTTTGAACCAAGGAGGAAATTTCACTATTTTCTAATAAAAATTTAGTCCTCAGTAGTAAAATTTTTCTATAATTTACAAATTTTTACCAATTTTTTAAGTAAAATTGGTATCATAATTTCAAGGAAAATTTTATTAAACATTGGTAAAAAGTGTCGTTGGCGCCGTTTTCATTTCAACTTTTCTCCGAGTAAGTTCATTTTTCTAAATTCTAGTTAATTTTTTATTTCGTTAAAAACAATTGAAAATACATATTAAATTAATTGAAAATACAATCAAAAAGAAGAATACTGATTTTTTATTATATTCAGCCCATTTTGTGGTTTATTTTCAATCATTGTTTAATAATCAACAAAAAAAAAGGAAAAACAATCGAAAGTCGTTCAAAATAACCATTAATTTTTAACTGACAAAACGTTAGAAAAAACAATTTTTGTTTTTCAAATTGAAATTTTTTTAAAGTAATTTTACAAAACACACACAGATGTAAATATTTTTGTTTTCTATGTGTGTATGTATATTTGAATAATTTCTTGTAATTTTTATTGATACAAATTCGTATTTAAACAAACTAGTTTGATAAAAGAACAAAAAGGAATTATATGAAATTTTATTTTTAGAAACAGAAACTACAAACACAAAAAAAAATGAACTAGAACTTAATTAAAATGAAAAGGCCCCAACGATACTTTTAACCAAAATTTAAAAAATTTTCCTTGAAATTAAAAAACAAATTTTATTTAAAATTTGCTTAAAATTTTTTAATTCCCATGTAAAAATCGAGATATATATGAGCATACATGATCATACATGGGCCTGTATATGATCATACATGGGCATAGATGGTCATATACGTCCATACATTGTTCAATATATGACCATACATGATCTCATATATGATCATATATCTTCGGGTCTGAAATTTGGGGGTATATGGACGTATATGATCATATACGAGCATACATGAATAATATATGAGCATGTATGATAATATATGCACATATATCACCATATACCCTCAAATTACGGATCCGAAGATATATGATCATATATGAGATCATGTATGGACGTATATGACCATGTATGCCCATGTATGATCATGTATGTTCATATATATTTCGATTTTTACATGGGTTATAGAAAAATTTTACTATTGGGAAATAAATTTTTATTAGAAAACAAGAAAATTTCCTTCTAATTAGTTCATATATCATCTTAAATTTTACTGTTAGGAAATGTTTCCTCGGTTTTAAAGAAATATTATTTTATTTAAGTTCATTAGATAATTTTTTTTTTTACTAAAAACTAGGATTTAACTCGCTAAAAATAAGAAAATATTTTCTATCATCAAGTTGAATAACACTTCTTTTAAGTGAAAATGGTCATTAAATTTGATAAAACATTTTCTAATAAATATGAAACTGTTTCTATGGCGGTCCTTTGGCTTCTTAAATTAACTAATTTAACGAAATTGTTGCAAAAATATAAAAAAAATTACAATCATGCACTATAATTATTTTTAATGTATACTTTAATTTGTTTTTTTTAATATAATTTTTTCTTTAAATTAGGAAAATTAACTAGTTTTAAATTAATTTATTTTTTTTTTTTTTGAAAAAATATTAAAAATAAGTTAAACGTTTTCCAACAAAAAATAAAATTTTCCTCGACTTAGGAAAAATTGATTAAATATTTAGGAAACAAATCCAATGCCTACGATATAATAAATAATATTTTATTAAGAAATAATATTTTATTAAAATTTTTAAAATTTATCTGAACTACGTTGCTTAAAAATTTTCTCAAATCAAATAAAATTTTATTATTACATATACTCATAATATATTTTCCGTTAGCGACTTTAATTTTTTTAAAAAGTAATACGTAGAGTTTGTTTTTAAATTAAAAATCAATATAAATTCATAGAAATATATTTTTTAACTATTTATTTGAATAATTGATTCAAAAAATAAACTATAGTACAAACATACAGACTTTCAGTTAAATGTTAAATGTAAAATTTTATATTTTCTGTTTCTTTAAACGAATTTTTTCATCCAGCTGATCCAAAAGGCTGCAATAACATTCAGAGTTGATTGTTTTACCTTTCTGAAGATAATCAATTAACAGAAATTCCTTTTGCATCCCAAAAAACTGATGCCATAACCTTCTTTGCTGATCGTTGTGACTTCACCTGCTTTGGAGCTGAACAACCAGCTTCAGTCCACTGTAAGCGTTCTTGTTTCAATTTAGGATCATGGTGGTAGATCCAAGTCTCATCCATAGTTATAAAACGACACAAGAAGTCGGTTTTATTCGGCTTACGCAAATTACGCTGAGAAATTTGTTTTCGATCCAGTTTTTGTTGAATTGTTAATGGTGCGGCACTAACTTTCCAAACAGTTTTTTCATACGTAATTCTTCATGTAAAATATGGAGTACTCGTTCGTCTGAGATACCTTTGGCATTAGCAATTTCACGCTTAGTCAAACTTGGATCTTCACTAACCATATTATGTACCTGCTCAATGATTTCTGCTGTGGTTGCAGTTTTTGGTCGTCCTTCGCGTGGATCGTCTTCAAGGCTGGTAAGAACACGTTTAAATTCACCAGCCCAAAATTCAACGGTGCATTTTGAAGGTGAGGACTCCTTATACACTAATAACAATTGTTCATAAATTTCCTTTGCTTTTAAACCCTTCAAAACAAAGAATCTAATGACTGCACGATATTCAATTTTTTCCATATTAAAAAAAATCAATGACACGTCAACTTCAAATGGCTTGTAAACAAAGAAAGAATTGATAGAATGACTTGCAACTTTGCATGTATTCTCAGGACAGTTATACCAACTTGAGAAAAAAAAAGTTTGGAGCTAGCAATGCCATCTCTTGGTGAGCGCAGGAACTTTTCAAACAACCTGTAAAAAAAATCAATTTGAAAAATTAACCACAAAAATCTTTTTTTTTTTCTAACGTTTTGTCGGTTAAAAATTGATGGTCATTTTAAACGACTTTCGATTGTTTTTACTACTTTTGTCGATTATTAAACAATGATTGAAAATAAACAACAACATTAGCTGAATATAATAAAAAATCAGTAGTCCTCTTTTTGATTGTATTTTTGATTAATTTAAAATGTATTTGTTTGCGTCGATCTTTCATGGCATACAGCGTTTGACGTGTCATGTCGGATCGAAGTAGGGAATCGCTACCCTTGGTTGCCGGCTAAGTGGCATCACGTTTAACGTGGTACTTGAATTTATTCATATTGTCAGCACTAAATGTCTGTGGTATTTTATTTTGTGTTGTCATTATTTTTTTACAACCACAGCCGACAACAAGTGCATCAAAAAGTTAAAACTTAAAATTAAAAAACTAAAAGGTTAAAACTTAAAATTAAACATAAAATTAATCATTGAAACAATAAATAAAACTGAAATAAAAGGAAACCAAATTTGAATAATAAAAAAATACAAAAAAGTGGTTTTCTTTTGTGGCCACCGCATCGAGCCATCAACACCAGCATCCCAATAAGACGGCAGAGGACAGCAGACAACAACACCGAAAACTGCAAGGTACACCCCAACAGTATTTTAGATAATTTTTAAGCAATAATATTGTGAATGTTTTTAATTGCCTAAAGTAATTCTTAAAAATTAGAGAGTGGAAACACTGAATTTAGAAATGGCTTTCCAAAATGTATTTAATTTTAATTCTCGCGAAAAAAAATGTGTACACATTAAGTTCAAGTACACTCTCATTTTAAGTTAGACAAATTTTTTGAACTAAATGGGAGTAAATTATGTTATAAATTTTATTTTTTGAACTAAACTTATTTTTATTATATTTTAGTATGCAAATTTCTTAAAACTAAGATGTTGTTCTTAAAAATTGTTCTTTTTTTTCTAAAATCAAGAAATATTACTTTCAAAAAGATATGAACTATTGCTGAGTATATAAACTATTTTGGTTTTATCCAAAGATAGGAATTTTATTTAATTTAAAAAAAATCTAAGTTTGAATCAAATTTGACTTAAATTCAGGAAAATTTTTAAACTATTTTAAAGGAAATTTTTTGTTTTTTTTAGTGAAGAAGGTCGTTATTCAACAAGAAATAAATTAATAAATATATATATTTTTTTTAAATTATTCTTGTTTTTATTGGAATCTTTTTGCCAATGAATTATCGAAAGTCGGCTCTCTTTTCGCTTATAACAGCAAGGAATACATAGAATTTACTATTAAAATTACATGTAATTTTATAGTTAATTTGTTGTCAACAAACAAATTCTATTGATTTTTACAAACTAATAATTAATATTACATTTTCAATGACTTTTGTTTGATTTTGTGGTTTTAAACAACACAGCTCATACCCAGACACACACACACACACACACACATAGATGGCACTCACATACTCATATACAAGTGACAACAATTTACAATATAATAATAATAATAATAATAATTATAAAACCACAAATAGGGGATAAACAAATTTTTGTGCGATATGTTGTGGTTTTCATTTAATACAATATTAATTAAATTTACTACATACATGCTAATGTTTATTTTAAATGTCATAAAATTGAGATATAATTAATTACATTGTATGTACTAAGGTTTTCACGCACACACACACTCACGCACACACACACACACATATATATATATATATATACTTATATAGCTAATTCATTTTAATGACCATGTATTTAATTTTTTATATTTGCCATCAAATGCCTGCAATTACCTACACATACATAAAATGATTAATTGATGCAATGTGTGAACAAATGTGTTTAAGGTAAATTCATAAAATAAACACCTGGGACCGAATTACGATATTCGTGATCGAGTGAAATGCTTTGAAAACTGTTTTTTTTTTTATTAATAATTACTGATTATAAAAATATCAAGTTTTACTTTTATTTCTAATCTAGAACATAACTAGAATATTCCTGATCGAGAAAAGTCCGCTTAAATGTTTTAGTTTCAAAAATAAAAAAAATAATTTCGGTTGATCACGAATTGTAAAATTGATCATGATCTTAAATGTGACGGTTTCAAATTTAGTTTTGTATTAAGAAACGATTACTTTTTACACCTGGGCTCTACAATATTAATAAGTTTTAATAGATTTAGAAAATTTCCTTCTTACTTCCAATCATATTCATATTCATTATATTTCTGAAAATCTCAGTCAACAATTTATGCTTTTGCATTTATCTTTAATCGTGTGTAAATTAATTTTTTTTTTTGAAATATTTTATATAAAATAATATTATTTTAAATAATGAAAAACTAATTGAAAGCTTTCAATTTATTAAATTGATTGTTTTTTTTTTATGTAATTTATAATGTTATTTTTGTTCAATCAAATTAATTTATAATAATAAGTCAATAGAAATCAGTTTCACATAAATATATTTATATTAAAATCACTCAAACATCAATAAACAATTTGAACAAAAGAACATATTTCATATATATTTTCAATTATGTTTTATCAATGTCTAAAATTAAACAAAAGTACCTTTAAATTACAGCACAATACAAGTCAAATATTGTAAATTTCATAAGTGCATAGAATAAAAAGTTTCCCAGCAACACTTTGGTAAGGGGTGCGATGTCAAGAGCATATATTCCATATGCTCTATAAAGCAAAAGACATTTTTCATTATTATTATTATTAATGACTACATTCTTAAGTATAAATTAATCTGTCTTCTACAATTTCTGTTAAATATGATTAGTAGTTCAACGTACATAAAATAATAAAATATTTTATGTTATTCGTGGCAATATGGTTGATAGAGGATATTGCACTTAAAAAATTCAATTAATTTTTGGTTGATAGAGGGTATTGCATAGTAAAAGAAATTGTATAATTTGGAATCTTATTAAAGTCTTAAAGTTTTCTTTAACGTTTTTTCAGAGTATTACAACTAAATAACAAAACAAATAAAAAGAAACCAGATAAAAACGAAATAATTTATTTACTCAGAAATAGTTCATATCTTTCCTAAGTAATATTTCTTGATTTTAGGTAAAAACAGGTATATTAAATAAAAATTTCTCAAATTTTAAGAAAAGCATCTTAGTTTTAATTAAACTAAGTTTAGTTCAAAAAAAAAGTAATAGAACTTAATTTACTCCCAGTTAGTTCAAAAAGATTTGTCTAAACCAAAATGAGAAAGTACTTGAACTTAATGTGAGTTCTTTTTTTTTGCGAGTAGTAAAAATAACTAAAGTTTAACAAGCCATTTCCAAATTTAGGTATTAAGTATACCACTTTCTATTTTTTAAGAATTGTTTTCTAAAAATTAGTTCAGGCAATTAAAACAAAGTAAACAATTGTTCTTAGAGACTGATGAACTATTTCTAGAGAAAATTTGCATGCAACTTAGTTCAGATAAATTTTAAAAATTTTCATAAAATATTATTTTCTTCAAGTAGGTTAGGTAGATTTAGTAGCCTGCCAATCAGACTCACTTAGACTATAAAGTCCCTTGTGATACCACGGAAGCTAGTACAAATTATATCACAAGCTTCCCCCGTGGAACCATCCCGATTGCCACAAAAAGCCCCTAAGTCGGCCGATATTGATATCAGCCAAAGAAACATGAGCCCAAATGCAGTCCCCTCCTGCAAGCCAGGGCAGGACAAGTGAAGAGAAGGTGCTCCACAGACTCCTCCTCCTCTTCGTCACCACAGCTTCTTAAAAATTCACTAGCTGCAACCCTCAACCTAACTGCGTGGCTTCCAATCAGACAGTGTCCCGTCATGACGGATACAAGTAGGGATATATCGGGGCTTGACAGTCACAACAATCTGTGCGTGCGCTTCCTATCCACACGGGGCCACATCTGTCTGGAACGAATACAATCACGGACAGAGGCCCACCTTTCTCTTGCCAACCCATAAGTACTCTCCGGCAGCCGAAACTTGCAAGTGGCCAGAGGCATGCCCACAGATTCCATTTCGTATGGAATGTGTAAGGTAGTCCACAGTCTTGCAAGCTCGTCTGCCCTACAATTCCCTGGTATGTCCCTGTGGCCTGGCATCCAAATAACATGGATGCTGAACTGCTGAGCCATCTCGTTAAGAGATCTGCGACAGTTCAGGGCTGATGTCGAATCCAGGCAGACAGAATCCAGAGATCTAATGGCAGCCTGACGATCAGAGAATATATTAGTCCTCACCGTTGTGAGGACATTATACCTAAGCCACTCCGCTACCTCCCCAATGGCCAGAATTTCAGCCTGAAAAACACTACAGTGATTCGGCAGTCTCGGCGCAATATGTACTCAGCTGTAGGTACCTGGAGTAGACCCCGAAGCCTACCTGATCCTCTTCAAGTAAAAGTTTTCTAATTTTTGGGAAATAATTAACTTAGGTATGGGATTTTTTTCTTAAAATTTTCTTCAGTTAAAATAAAAAAACTGGGGTAAATTTTTTTTAAATCGAGGAGTTATTTAGTTTTTGTGGGATAACGTTTCACTTATTTTCAATATTTTTTTCAATAAAAAATCAAACATAAAACACAAGTTGATTTTCCTGATTTTAAAGAAAAACATATTATTTCAATAAACAAATTAAAGTATGCATAAAAATATTTAATTTAAAATTTAATTTAATCTGAACAGTTTTAAATATTGAACTTAAAGTAGCTCAAAATATATTTTAAAATTTTGTTAGCAAAAGGTAAAAAAATTAGAATTTGCGCTTTAATGTAAAATATTGCAAGCAGCTTTTTATACATTACGTCATAATGGCTTTCCTATAATTGGGATTGAGCCTTTTAAACTTTTTATTTATCGAGGGCACCAAAACTATTTAAAAAAGTAAAAATTTGTATATGTCAATTAAAGTTTAATCTCAACATGCCATAAAATTAACTTCACATTTTTCAATAATAACAATAAATGTAACTGTGATATTTTGTATTTTTACAACAATTTCCTAAAATTAGTTAATTTAAGAAGACAGAGGACCCCCAGTGTTCCTTAGCTACAGAAGTCATGTGTCACTTAGGGCTAGAGTATTCAAAAAACCGGCCTTTTGAAAAAACCGGTTTCGGTTTTCTTCGAAATCGAATTTTAAAAAAACCGGTTTCGGTTTTGGTTTTTGCAAAAACCGGTTTCGGTTTTTTTTAATTTGATTAAAAAGCTTATATAATTTGTTAATTATTTTTATTGTCATATTCATTTAAATTTAATTCTTTTTATTGTATTTCATTTCAACAAAAAATTAACTTAAAACCAAATATTTTTTAAATATGTAAAAAGAAAATCTATTTTTTACTTTTAAAATAATATTTTAGAAATAATATGCAATTTAAATGTTTCGTTTTAAGACGATTTTTTTGTTTGCTTTTAATAAAGCTAGAAGTGGAAAATACTCTCACAAATAGTAGATGTTGGACAAATAGTCAAAAGACAATTATATAAATTGTCCAACTTTTCAGTTCTTTTGTCGCATTTATCAAGATATATGAAATCATCATATGATACCTCCTCCGAGAAAAGGGACTTAGTGTGTCAAAAAAACGTGTTTGGACTTAAGAGTGGATTCTGGTACCTAAAAGAGTGTAGAATAAGATGAAATGAGTTAGATTTCTGATAAAAATTTATTTACCCCATAAAAACGTACAATACGAACTTGGGAAAATCAATAAAAATGAGAAAAACATTAAAATTTTACTTTTTTGGTTTTAAATTGTCACTATAAAAGCAAAAAAAAATACGTCACCACATAGGCATGACGTCACCAAAGTCATAACTAACCACACCAAATCGCATCCCCCAACTGAAGGTGTGTTCACAGTGATAAACTTTAAATGCGTTTTTCTCAAAACTTCATTTTCACACACTAGGTCCCTTTTCTCGGAGACGGTCACATATAATGATGAATGATTTTGTACAGTCTCTTTTTTAGTATTTTGAATACTGTTTATTCTGTTATTTAGATCAGAAATTAAACTATTTGAATTTGGAATATCCAGTTAAGTTAAGTCTTCATCAGAATCTGTCAGACTTACATCTAAATCTTCATAATCAACAAACGATTATAAAAGTGTTCGGGAAAAAAAAAGAGACCAAGTAACCCGGTTGGTGATGTAATTAAAACAAGTAAGAGCGACTAAATTCGGCTATGACGAATCTTTTATACCCTTCACCATGGTTGGGAAAATAGTGAAGTTTATGTATGGACATCTTTAAGTTTAGTGATGAAACTTTTAGTTTAGTGATGAAACTTGGACTCTGAAAGATTTATGGTTCCCGAAAATAGGTAATTTTTAAGTTTTGGTCATAACTACTTTAGCAAATATGTTCTACTAAAGATTTCCGATCTTTGGATATATAAGACGTATCCATAGGTCATATTACATTTTAGTTTTTATAAAAATTTTGATGTTTTTAGCCCATTTATGGAGTATTTAATTGCGGTATTGCCGTTCTTAAGATATACAACTGTGCTGGACGCATTTGTTTAGTTACAAAAAAAAAAAAATAAAAAAATAACAAAAAGTCTTAAGAAAATAAAAAAAAATTGTTAAAAAAATATAAAAATAAAAAAAGTTGAATAGACGGGGCTCGATCGCGCGACTAAAAGAAAAAAAGTATTTGTGACAAAGCGCTTAAACCACTGAGCCATTGAAGGACATAAGCAAACGTCGTTAATAGAAGTAAATAAATAGTTTTCGTTTTAAACAGATTTGTTTGGGTTTTACTTAAATGACACCTTTGTATGGATTTGTTGTTTGTGGGTAAAAGGTGAGGAGGTGAAAGACAAAAAGTTCAACAAATAAAATAAAAACAACAACAATCACGACCATAATGCCAATCAGTGTTGTTAAATTTTTTTTTCAAATATCTTTTTAGTTCTAAAAAAAGCTTTTTTCGACCAAAAAAATATTTTTTTACAAATCGTTAAAAGAAATCACTAGATCTGCATGTGTTTTATTTCTACAAAAAAATTTGATTTAGATGGCAAACTTGTATTTGGGATTTTATTTCGCTTTTTTATTTTTAATTTATTTAGCTTAATTTTAAAAATATGAAGGAAAATAGTTTATAATTTTTTTTTATAAATTATTATAAGTTATGACCTAAAATAGTTGCACTCAAAGGGAAATTATGTATAAAATTTTCTTAATATATGAGAAAATGTTTAAAAATCTGTTTATAAATTCTTTTAAATCGGAGCAAAAAATAGAAACAAAACCGTTTGTATTTTGTTTGTATCAGAGGGTTTTTATATAAATTTTGATGTTTTTAGCCTATTTATGGATTATTTAATTATTAATATAAAATTTTATTTAAATTAATAATTTAATGTTAAAAAAAAACCAAAACAATAAAAAAAGTCTTAAGAAAATAAAAAAAAAGTTGAATTGTGTCTTCAGTAGAATTTGAACTCGCGTTATTAGAGAAAAAAAGTATTTGTGACATAGCGTTTAGACGACTCGGCTATGAAGGCTATATGGAATCATAGTTTATAGAGTTAAATGAACAGTTTTCGTTCAATAGGGATTTGATTGGTTTTTATTTAAATGAGAAATCTTTGTATGTGTTTGTTGTTTGTGTATCAAAGGTGAAGAGGTAAAAGAAGTTCAGCAAATCGTTAAAAGAAATCACTAGAACTGCATGTGTTTTATTTCTACAAAAAAGTTTGATTTAGCTGGCAAACTTGTATTTGGGATTTTATTTCGCTTTTTTATTACAAAATATTTTTAATTTATTTAGCTTGATTTTAAAAATTTGAAGGAAAATAGTTTATAATTTTTTTTTTATAAATTATTATAAGTTATGACCTTAAATAGTTGCACTCAAAGAGAAAATATATATAAAATTTTCATAATATATGAGAAATAAAATGGTTTAAAAATCCTTTTATAAATTCTTTTAAATCGGAGCAAAAAATAGAAATAAAACCGTTTGTATTTTGTTTGTATCAGAGGGTTTTTATAAAAATTTTAATGTTTTTATACTATTTATGGATTATTTAATTATTAATATAAAATTTTATTTAAATTAATTATTAAATGTTAAAAAAAAACAAAAAATAAACAAAAAAAATCTTAAGAAAATAAAAAAAATGTACAAAAAAAAAAATGAATTGACCGGGATTCGAACCCGCGACCTTTCCACCTGTTGTGAAGGGTATAAAAACGTTTGTATTTTGTTTGTATCAGAGGGTTTTTATAAAAATGTTGATGTTTGTTTTTAGCCTATTTATGGATTATTTAATTATTAATATAATATTTTATATAAATTAATTATTAAATGTTAAATGTTAAAAAAACCAAAAATAAACAAAAAAAGTCTTAAGAAAATAATAAAAAAAAATGTACAAAAAAAAATGAATTGACCGGGATTCGAACCTCGAACCCGCGGCCTTAGAGAAAAAAAGTATTTGTGACATAGCGTCTAGACAACTGAGCTATTGAAGCTCACACAAAATCATTGTCAATAGAGGTACATATATATAAGTCTTCGTTCATTAGAGATTTGTTTAGTTTTTATTTAAATGACAAATCTTTGTATGTGTGTTGTTTGTGTATAAAAGGTGGAGATGAAAGAAAAGAATTTTATCACAGGGATGTGTTTGTTATGCTTAATATTCTACAAACATATTAATCAAAGGGATTTTACCGAAAAAATTAGAGGTAGTCCTAGTTTTTTGCTTATATCTCAGCCATTTATTAACCGATCTGTCTGATTTTTAATAGCAAACAGAAATGGATCACATGTAACAGAAGTAAAATTTTTCTATAATTAAAAATTTTTATAAAATTTTAAGTAAAATTTGTTCTTTAATTGCAATGAAAATTTTATTAGTGTCTATGGCGCCGTTTTAATTTCAAATTTTCCTCCCAATGAGTTAATTTTCCATTTATTGGGCTGGTTTGGAAGTTGGCAAATATGTAAGGCTGTTAGTTTAGTACCTTAAATCTTTAACAAAATTCACTTTAAATTTAACATCACCATTTGGATCATTTTTAGCTCAATTAGATCTAATGCTCGATCTATTTCATTCACTATTTGTTTCTGTTCCTCCACTGAAGGTGTAAAAAAGAAAACTAAAATTAATCCAAGAATAGCCAATACCCAAAATCCCCATTTAATAAAACATTAAAAATTGCAATTATTCAATGATTTTTGTTTCAATATTTTTTCGCAATGAACATTTCATTCAAAAAGTGTTACGATATGAATTTCACAAAAAATATATTTAAATGAATCGCCAAAAATTTTTCGTTATTATTTTTGTATTTCGTTATTATTTTAAAGTCCAATGATTAAATGCTATTTCTTAAGAAATGTGAAAAACGTATTTTACGGGACGCTCTAAAAAACAATCATATATACTATGACACTGATATGTTAGGTATAGTTGTAGGAATCAATTTCGTTTAATATATGTCCCAGCAAAAAAAGGAGCAACAGAAGATAAAAAGAAGCAGTGATTTTGATTCCGGTATTGTGAAAATTTTGATCGAAACCAATAATTTTTACATAGGGGTGTCATTGTATCTAAAATCCTTCGTATGGTTTAGTGAAAAATGAGATCTTATGATGTTCCCTAATAAATTTTGAATTTAGATTTTAACATGACATCAGTAATCCGGCCTAGCCTCATATCCACAATGTCCCGGTACCTTCTACCTGGGAATTAAGCTGACATACAGGTTGGTTGAAAAGTTCCTGCGCTCACCAAGACATGGCACTGCTACCTCCAAACTTTTTTTTCTCAAGTTGGTATAAATGTCCTGAGAACACATGCAAAGTTGCAAGTCATTCTGTCAATTCTTTCTTTGTTTACAAGCCATTTGAAGTTGACGTGTCATTGATTTTTTTTAATATGGAAAAAATTGAATATTGTGCAGTCATTAGATTCTTTGTTTTGAAGGGTTTAAAAGCAAAGGAAATTTATGAACAATTGTTAGAAGTGTATAAGGAGTCCTCACCTTCAAAACGCACCGCTGAATTTTGGGCTGGTGAATTTAAACGTGGTCGTATCAGCCTTAAAGACGATCCACGCGAAGGACGACCAAAAACTGCAACCACAGCAGAAATCATTGAGCAGGTACATAATATGGTTAGTGAAGATCCAAGTTTGACTAAGCGTGAAATTGCTAATGCCATAGGCATCTCAGACAAACGAGTACTCCATATTTTACATGAAGAATTACGTATGAAAGAACTGTTTGGAAAGTTAGTGCCGCACACATTAACAATTCAACAAAAACTGGATCGAAAACAAATTTCTCAGCGTAATTTGGAGCGTTTTAAGCCGAATAAAACCGACTTCTTGCGTCGTTTTATAACTACCCAGCTAAATAAGAGCTGAGGAAGAAGTAGTTAAACACTACATCTACTGAGCACGAAGTTGTGAAAATTTCGGTGAATCATTAATGATTTTAACATTGGCGTGTCATTGGGAGGAAGTAGTTTGTTTCGGTGCTATGAAAAATCGATCAGCAGATGGACTTTTTCATTAGTTTACGGAAGTTGTTAAATATATCGGGACTACAAAATAAATATAGGGAGTGGCTTTTTTTAAAGTTAAAAATGTGATTTTAAAAACGCAAAGAATTATTATTCCGACCAGGACAAAGTGAATATCACTGGTATGCAAAATATGTTTTAAATAAGGAATTTAATGACTGCAGGAACTAACCATTTATAGACCAACTAAATAATTTTTTTTTTTACTAGTAGGGGTTAATATCAACATTTTGGTAGTTGTTTAAAATGACTTCTTACAAATCGAAAAATTTGCACTATTAACTTCTTTGGATGTTCTGAAAAAGAGATTCGTAAAGAATAACATCCATTTTATTTTGCTGGGTATGGATGGAACTTGGATCTACCACCATGATCCTAAATTGAAACAAGAACGTTTACAGTGGACTGAAGCTGGTTCTTCAGCTCCAAAGCAGGTGAAGTCACAACGATCAGCAAAGAAGGTTATGGCATCAGTTTTTTGAGATGCAAAAGGAATTCTGTTGATTGATTATCTTCAGAAAGGTAAAACAATCAACTCTGAATATTATTGCAGCCTTTTGGATCAGCTGGATGAAAAAATTCGTGAGAAAAGACCTGGTTTAAAGAAGAAAAAACTCATTTTTCATCAAGACAATGCACCTGCTCACAAAAGTGTTTTGACGATGGCTAAATTCAAAGAATTAAAGTACGAATTGCTTGAACATTCACCGTATTCACCAGATTTGGCTCCTAGTGACTACTATCTCTTCAGAAATCTCAAACAATTCCTTCGTGGAAAGCATTTTTCGTGGAATAAAGAGGCCATAGCAGCCGTAGACGGTTATTTTGCAGAGCTTCCGGAAAACCATTATAAGGATGGGATAAAATTATTGGAAGATCATTGGAACAAGTGTATTGAGCTTTTAGGAGATTATATTGAATAAAAAAATATATTTCGTAACAAAAACAGTATTCTTTCATTTCGAGCGCAGGAACTTTTCAAACAAACCTGTTATTTGTTATTGCTGTTGTGAGATTGACTGTTGGATATATTATAACGGGACATTACGTTATCAGGACTTATTTGTTAAATTCTTTCAATTTTTACTATAATAAATTTTTTTCATGTTCTATTGATAATTACGATTTTAAGAATTTTAAATCTGGTAAAATGTGAATTAAAAATTGATACAATTCATTTAAACCTTGATAACTTGTTTCAAAATGCGAGTAACTAAAGTTTATTACTTAACCACAATTATAAATGTGAAATTTATATGTAATTATCTGCACTCTAAAAAGAACATGTAAAATTACGGTTATAAATATAGTAAAATTTAATGTAAAATTGCATAAAATGCGTAATGTTGGACACTTCTGTGTACAGATAGGCATAATATTCGTAACTGTACATACTTTATATAGTTATAGCCAAAACGTCAAAATATAAATAAAGAAAAATAAATTACTGAAATATAAAAAGTTTAAGAAGATATTGTCGTTGTTAAAGCTTAAGTCGAGAAACCTGGTCCTAAATATAAAGTCAATTAAGTGAAAAGAAATGGATGAAAAACACTTGAATAAAACAATATTATTTATTTAATAAAAAGTGAGTAGATAAAGATTTAATTAAATAATATATTTTTATAATTCATTAAAGTCCTTTGCATTTATTGAATACTAGAAGGCACCTTAAGAAATTTTAAGTATGAAAATGACTTTATTCCTATAAAGGATACTTTTGCCCACTTCCAGAACTGTTCAACATGACGAATATTAAAAAAATGTTGCTAATGGGCAGATCACTTTACCATTTGAGACAGAACAACAAACTTATTTCTGTGAAACATCGTGCACACCAGAGAACTGCATTTGCTGATTGCAAAACGTTCATACGCAATCAACACAAGAATAAATTGTGTTTGCGTTCAAACGCTGAATATACTCTAACACACATATTTGCTGATGATTTTAAATCAATCAAACGATGTGCAAATTGTTTTGTCACTGGTTTATAATCATCGGTCGTTGTTAAACCATTGTTTTATTCTGTTTATTCGAGCCAACAATAATTATTTTGATGTATAATAAGTTAGAAAAAACAACAAACAACGTGTATGAGTGTAATCATAATTAAAACAAAATAGTTTCTTATCTATATAAAGGGGGTGGTTTTGTAAAAAAACGTTATATGTATTTAGGGTGGGTCTAAAATATGTTTTTTTATAATTTTCATTAGGAATACCAAAAATATTGTTCTTTGTGAAATTTTTTTTTTTTAATTTAGGTCGACATTTCAGGCTCGCCCAATCCGGTTAAAGTTAAATATTGCCTAATTTTCCAATCAAAATAGATGAAAAAAAAATTTGACAATATTTAAATTTTTCCAGATTAGCCAAGCCTGAGATATCGACCTAAATTTTTTTTTCCAAAAAAATATTTATATTTCACAAATAAGAATATTTTTATTACTAATAAAAATTGTAAAAAAGCGGATTTTAGACCCACCCTAATATACATATAATGTTTTTCTACAAAACCACCCCCTTATAAAATGTGTTTCTATTTTGTTTTAATTATGAATTAACTCATACGCGTTGTTTGTTGTTTTTTCTGATATATTCAACGCTGACATTTTGTTAAGTGATTACATTTGCATAAAACATAAACGACAGAAGATTCACACTGATTCCAATTACGCGTTCAGTAACATGATGCTGATTTTATTCTACAGTGAATTTTGTTGAATTATTAAAAGTGAACAAGAATTTTTGTGTATGATTAAATCAAGAAAAAAGTTCTCTGGTGCACACTAACCGTTGTTTCGGGACTTTTAACCGATGATGCCGGTACTAGTGGTTCATAAAATGTTCTCCAAATGTAATTTTTTGATGCTGGGTATATATCTTACAGAATTTATTTTATAGAATAATATTTCTTTATATAGACAACCTTTCCTAAAATGGAAAATCCCTTCGATTCGGAAAACATTTTTATCTATATGAAAAAGTCTTCAGAAACGGAAGATTTTTTTTTTAAGGAAAAAATATAATGTGAAAATCTTTACAAAGAAAAACGTTCTTAGCTGATGATCAAAATCCTTTATGTATAAAATAAATTGAAACAGTCCTCAGAATCAGAGGAAAAACAATCAAAATCTAAGGTTTTGCTATAGGTAAAAGTCCTCAGAAACTATGGGATTGTTTTTAAAGAGAAAAGGTTTTTCTATAGACAAATATTCGGAAACTTAAAGATTTTCTTAAAAAAAAGTATTAAAATTCTAAAGGCTTTTGTCCTAAGATAAACCCTCATATTCTGACATTTTTATTTCGAAAAAGTCCCTAGATTTTAGCAATTTTTTCGTAAATAAAAATTCTTAGATTTTGAAAACGTTTTGGTATAGAGAATACCTTACATATTGAGGACTTTTTATAACAGAAAAACCCTCAGACATCAAGAAATAATTCATCAAAATATTATGGATTTCTTATGCAAAAATTCTCATTCTTCTACTGGAAAATCTTCCGAAAGGAATACCTTGAGACATTTTCATATTGATAACCCCTTAGATTCTGAAGACGTTTTTCTGTTGAAAAACACTCAGATTTAGAGGAAAAACTACTCAAAAAAGAATTTTTATGTTAATTGTGGTTAATAGGAATTATAATGACAACTGCTAGTTACCTTCTTTAAATAGAGTAAATTTCAACAGAAATTTATTAGAGTGTGTAACCTTTTTTTTGGAAAACAAATTTTATTCAAAATTACATTTTTGAAATTGTGAAAAAGAACTGTTTTGAAAGAGGAAAATCACTACTAAATAATTCTTTGGAATCAATGAAAAATTCATTCCTTAAGAATCACTTCCATTTATTTGTGCTGGCTGTAGTAATAATACAATTTTATTAAATCGATAATATTAATGTGGTGGATAGAGGGTATTGCATTCAACAATAAAACTTATGAATGATAGAGAAATAAATTTTACAACAGTACTTAAATTTTTGGTTTTTTTTTCTCCATGTATGCCCATGTATGATCATATACAGGCCCATGTATGAACATGTATGCTCATATATATTTCGATTTTTACATGGGTCATCAAAATTTATATTACTTTTCCCATCCTCCTAATGAAATAAGTAATCACTTACTTGATCACCTCACCTGGATCCCATTGGCTAAACATTGCTTTATACATGATTTAATGATGCCTGGTTTTGCTGGGTTGTATTAAAATCAAGTGCATATTATATATTTTAAAATGGTAGCCATCACAAGTGTGTTTGCATAACACATCAGAATTGGAAATTTAATCAGATTTGAACAATATATAATATAAAAGCAAATGTTTATACAATTTTACAATTAATATCATTTTAAATCAAAAACTTGAATAACACTGGTCCACATCAAAATCCTTGCTATAATAAAAAATAGTGGAAGTCTTGATTCCAAATCTTTTTTCTGAAACTTTCCATCTTTTATCGGATTTCAACAAATCCCGATTGAAAATTGAAAAAAATATGGTGCAACTTTCTGAACCTTCTCTACACATTTTCAGAAATAGTCAATTGTATTTCAGAATAGTCAATTATAATCCAGAAATAGTCAATTGTATTTCAGAATAGTCAATTGTATTTCAGAAATAGTAAATTTTATTTTAGAACAGTCAATTGTATTTCAGAAATTTTTCATTGTATTTCAGAATAGTCAATTATATTTCGGAAATAGTCAATTGTATTTCAGAATAGTCAATTGTATTTCAGAAACAGACAATTGTATTTCAGAAATAGTCAATTGTATTTCAGAATAGCCAGAAATTGTCAATTGTATTTCAGAATAGTCAATTGTTTTTCAGAAATAGTCAATTGTATTTCAGAATAGTCAATTGTATTTTAAAAATAGTAAATTTTATTTTAGAACAGTCAATTGTATTTCAGAAATTTTTCATTGTATTTCAGAATAGTCAATTGTATTTCGGAAATAGTCAATTGTATTTCAGAATAGTCAATTGTATTTCAGAAATAGTCAATTGTATTTCAGAAATAGTCAATTGTATTTCAGAATAGTCAATTGTATTTCAGAAATTGTCAATTGTATTTCAGAATAGTCAATTGATTTTCAGAAATAGTCAATTGTATTTCAGAATAGTCAATTGTATTTTAAAAATAGTAAATTTTATTTTAGAACAGTAAATTGTATTTCAGAAATTTTTCATTGTATTTCAGAATAGTCAATTGTATTTCGGAAATAGTCAATTGTATTTCAGAAATAGTCAATTGTATTTCAGAGTAGTCAATTGTATTTTAGAATAGTCAATTGTATTTCAGAAATAGTCAATTGTATTTCAGAATAGTCAATTGTATTTCAGAAATAGTCAATTGTATTTCAGAATAGTCAATTGTATTTCAGAAATAGTCAATTGTATTTCAGAATAGTCAATTGTATTTCAGAAATTGTCAATTGTATTTCAGAATAGTCAAGTGTAATTCAGAAATAGTCAATTGTATTTCAAATAAGTATGCATAAATATATAAGACCCTTGCGAGAATGTCATCCATTTCCAAAAATATATCTTGCTGGAAAGTGGAACCTTCGGATTTATTTTTTTTTTTTTTTGTTCGAAATTTTAAAGTTCTTTAATATTTTTCTTTAAACATTATATCCACCCCATTGTATAGTGTAAAATAATTTATATAAATAATTTATTTTATCTTTGGGCATATTTTCATTCTGTCTTATTAAATTTTTGTTTATAATAATAAAGGCTTCAAGTAAAATATCTGACATCTGCAAATAATGAAAAAGCAGACACATTGATGGAAATCATAATAACATCATGATATGCTTTTCATATAAAATTTTATAATTTTGTGGTTTTAAACATAATTAATAATGACAAAGCATTAAATATATAAGAAAAAAAAACAACAAATACATAAACTTTCCACATATTTGCATTAAAAGTGTATTAAATTTATGAACTTAAACAATATTATAAGTATATTAAATCAGGACAATGAATGCTTATGTCATAATAAGATATTAAACTGCAATACATTGAGATAAAAAAATTAATAATATTTATAAAATAGTTGCATTGCATGAAAATCTATAAGCATCCTTAGTTACAGAATAAAAATTCCATAGAAAACATAAGTGGATACAAAACTTTTCACATACAGGGTACGATTTAGTAGAGGAAAATATTCATATACAAAACTTTGTAAAATCTAAAAGATATTTAAAAAGGAAATAAAAAGAAAACAAAATAAAAATATTAAACCTTTTTGAAAGACACTGGCAATTCATTAATTTTGTAGTTTATTTCATTAGGAGTTTTTTTCATTATAAAATAAAAAAAATTTTCGGATTATTTAATTTTTCCCTTTGGGCTTTATTTCATTTGGGGTTATTTAGTTTCCTCTACGAAATAACACCCAATGAAATAACGCCCAATGGGAAAAATTAAATAATCCCCAAATTATCATTTTTTCATAGAGAAATAAACTCCAAAATTGAAATTATTTAGAGATTATTTTATTATTCCTTTTTGGGTGTTATTTTACTTTGTTTAATGTTACAGTTTTAAAATAGTTGTTAAAATTTAAAGATGTTTTGAAATGTGATATTAAAAATGAAATTATTATTACTAGAAAAAGAAGAAACTGAAAATTGCTGTATTCCTGGAGTGGAGAGCGAATGTCAGTAAACGAAAATAATCAATCCCAGCAATACTCTGTGGAACGGGGTATATTAAGTTTGTGCTCATATTTCTAGCTACCAATTATAATGGTCCAATTACCTCACAATTACTGGCTAAGTTACTAAGCTTAGCTATGGCCGTCAGACCGTTAAGGTCAAATCAACAATAATTCTAATCAAACTACAAATAGCCAGTCTAAAGATAATTTGATGAAATTTGCTTTATTAGTTTGCATTTAACCTAGGACAAATTTTATTGAAAATGCTTAAAATCCGTCCAAATTTAGTCCCTAGCATTACCAAATAGAGACGATAACCCGCATATGAGAATGAAACGTACCAATTTCGATAGGTGAATGTGAGGCAATAAGTATCGCCCTATTAGAAATCGTTGCCATTTTTGCAAATGACATCGTATGTCAGTTTGGTTTTGACATTCGTAAAGTTAACACGTGCAAAATTTATAATGAATAACAATGAATCACTTTTTGGTTTTAGATCACGATCTTGGAACTCAACAAAAAGTGGATGACTTTTCATCGAAATTGATCATGAGCGATGAGGCTTATTTTTATCTTAGTGGCCACGTTATTAAGCAAAAATCTGAGTCTAAGGGGATGGAAAAAAACGCATAATTCATGAAGCACCATTACACCCTCTCAAAGTCACTGTGTAGTGTAAAAATACGTCGGAAAAGGTGATTGGACCTTATTTTTCGAAGTAGCCTACGGAATCGAACTCCTGGATCCGTATACGAACCAGAAAACGGATTTAAGAAACTTAGAAACTGATTTAATGACGCTCCGTTTACGGACCGATATATGGACTGACAATCGGAGTTGTCCATCAATGACGAACCGAAACATCGGATGAAAAACGGAGCTGTCCGTTGAAAGTCCGTCAATGACGGACCGTTTACGGATCTGTATTCTTACCGTTTTTTTTAACAAAAAACGGATTTGTGTAAATGCCTATTTTTTTAATTTTTAATAGCATTTTTTTTTTCGTTTAATTTATTTACAAAGATGTTTAAAATACAATAACATAACTTTTACAAACTAAATACAACAAATACCAAACAATATTACAAACAAGGACCATATTTATTTCGAGCACAATTAGCATCCATCAATCACTGCGGTTGTGGCCCATTAAAAATCATGAAAAAATAAAACAAAAATTTAAGTTAGGTTTAAATGGTGGCAAATCTGCACACATCATCGTAAAACTTGTTTTAAATTTCATAAATATTTACCTCATGGATATTTAAGTACACGTTTTGATAACTAAACAAATCCAAAAGCAACACTAGAAAAACTGATGAAAAACGGTTGTCCGTTTTTGACGGTACAGCAACGGATATACCAAAACGGAGTCAAAATGTATTGTTTTCCGTTTACGTTTCCGTTTACGTTTTCCGTTTACGTATAAGCTTTGACGGATACGTATTTTCGGAACGTAAACGTATATTAGTAGCCAGATGCATTAATTTGTACGTCTCGGAGAGTCCGTTCAAATGTTTCTTGGGAAAGAATATGAACCAAATCGTAATGTGATAATTGTTTTCTCTTTTGGGGATTATTGCATTCATTTTGGGTATTATTTAATTTTTTTTCTCTTGCGACTTATTACATTATTTGACTTTGTTGCAGTGGAGTTTATCTTATTTCTTGGTTTGGCTGTTTTTTAGTGGAGGATATTTCAAAGAGCCGATATTAAACAAATGTCTTTACTTTAAAAATAAATATAATTTTGCTTGACAGACCTACAAAACTTGTTTGGACCGATTTAAGGGACATCGTTTAAAATCGAAAAAAAGAAAAAATTTCTATATCGTTACGAAATGTTTAAGTTACCCTTAAACATTTCGCGAAAAGGCGTTAACACTTGTTTGAATCCATATTGCTTTAAAGCAGACGAAATTCAATGAAACAAGTTTTATTAGAAGTCTGCCCAGAAAAACCAATTGATTGTTAATATACATACAATATAAATAGTTTATGAAATCATATATCATTAACTATATCAAAATGTTACAAACGGTATGAAAAACTTATGTACAACCTACCGAAAAGTGTAGTATAAGTTAGAAAATACAAATAAACCCCAGAGACACGGTACATTTAATGTTTAATACGTTTGTTATACGCACATCATATGTTCAAATATTGGATACAGAAAGAATTTTAAAAGAATTTAAACATTACAGAATTATTTTGGTTGTATTCTTATTGGCTTTAAATTCGAAATTTATGATATAATAGGAAGGCATCAAAAATTTATAAATTTCAAACAAAATTTATTGTACATCGTTTTAGAAATTTTTAGAAAAACAGCCAATTTTTTGTGATCTACGTGCGCCATTTATTTAAAATATTTTTAATAAAAATGAACCGCACTTTGTAAAAAGTCAACTAGAGCCCAAATACTACGAATATAGAAAAGGACAAAAAAGTATATACTCCCTTATTTTGAGTGATATATAAAATGTAAATGTGACTACTTCCCTGGAAAAAAGCGAGCCTCCTAAGTTACTAATAGGTTTTGACTAAAATTAGAAAACTCGTGCCACATACTCTGAAAAATAATTTTTCAAGCAAATTTAAAAAATTTAATGTAGATTTTATCATTAGCAAAGATTTGTTCATAAAAAGTTTCAAAATACCGAATACCCAACAAGTGTATTTTTTGACCAATGTGTTCAACCGGACAATACATTTTACTATAAATTAGAGTGCGCCCAAAACAAAGTTAAACCAAATAATTGCTCTGGAAATCCAATAGTTTTCTATTTTCCTTCCAAAAACTTTGCAGTGTTTACAAGCTCTGCATAAACCAGACAAACAATCAACATCAGCAGTTACATTAACACAGCCAATAAATCTGTTTAATACTGTAGTACGTAACATTATTACATGTTGGCAAATAGGAAAGGGCAAACAAAAAAAAAAAAAACAAATCATAAAATGAAAAAATAAAAATTAGCACCATGAACGTGAGTAAAATTTAAGAGAAATCAAAACTTTTTATATTTTTAAACAACCCAACAAAATCTCAGTAATGGGGCAGCTGATAACTAGTAAATTAATAATAAGCAACAGAATTAAGTTTGCTGCATAAAAAATCTGCTTACATTCTGTCTTACAAAAATATTAAAAAATAAGTAATTACCCATGTAAGTAGTTATTCTCATTATGATTTCAAAAAAGGCTTACTCATATACTTATAAGTAATTAAAAAAATATTTTGTTATCAATATCACATTATTTTTGTAATTAAATAAGTTATCTCACAGAAGCCTGACTGCTTATATGGTTGGGGTGGGGCAAATAACATCATCTGATTTTCTTTCGCCATAACCTTTGTTCAAAGTGAAATTCCTTTTGATTTTTAACAGATTATATTTAGTAGCATTTATAAATTTTGTTTTGAAGAATTTTGGAAAATTAGGTCCAAAAAAATGCCTCCGTTAGCGTTGATGCAAATTTCGCCTCATTTTGCATAACTGTGCGCAACATTTGTAGTGTCACATTGTTAATTTCGGCGAGAATCATCGAAACGCAAAATTACACGCGCAGCCTTCAAAATTCGCATTGTGGTCCCATCCTGCTGGAACCACATATCATCCAAATCCACATCGTCAAATACCCTAAGAAAAATTCAGTACTAACACCGAATAAAAATTAGTAAAAGATAATAATAATATACAGAATTTACAGATTTTAGTTTCTTTAAATCACTACTTACACTCAAAAAAAAAAAATAATAATAAACTAAAAATTAATCTAAAATTTCCTTTTAAATAGTTTAAATATTTTCCTCAATTTAAGTAAAATTTTATCAAAACTTAGAAAAATTTTCTTAAAATTAATAAAAATTCCTATGTTTGGTTAAAAACGAAATAGTTTATATACTCAGAAATAGTTCTTAAGTAATATTTCATGATCTTAGGAAAAAAACAAGTATATTAAATAAAAATTTACTAATTTTTAAGAATTTTGCCTACTAGAATATAATAAAACCAAGTTTAGTTAAAAAAAAAAATTAAAACATAATTTACTACCATTTAGTTCAAAAAATGTGTCCAACTTAAAATGAGAAAGCTCTTGAACTTAATTGAGTTCATTTTCTCGCGAGTACACTTAAAAAAAAGACATTAACTCAGAATTAATCCAAAATTTGCCTTAAAATAGTTTAAAAATTTTCCTCAATTTAAGTAATATTTTATCAAAACTTAGAAAAATTTTCTTAAAATTAGTAAAAATTTCTATGTTTGGGTAAAAACGAAATAGTTTATATACTCAGAAATAGTTCATACCTTTCTTAAGAAATATTTTTTTGATTTTACGAAAAGAAAAAAAAAGTTTTTTAGGTAAAAATTTATTAGTTTTTAAGCAAAATATCTTAGTATTGAGAAATTTGCATATTAAAATAGATTAAAACTAAGATTAATTAAAAAAAATAGAACAAAATTTACTCCCATTTAGTTCAAAAATGTATCTAACTTAAAGTAAGAAAGAACTTGAACTTAATATCTAGTAAAATTAACTTAATTTTGGAAAGCCATTAGAAATGGTCTAACGCTTTCGAATTGTTTACTAAAAATTAGTTCAGGCGATTAAAAACAATAAGTAATAAGTTTTTTCCGTGTAAAAAAAAATAAATTTGATTTTAGAAACTGATGAACTATTTCTAGGAAAAATTTTTATGCAACTTAGTTAAGATAAATTTTAAAATTTTATTAAAATATTATTTATTTAGTAATTTATATTTAGTTCAAAAAATATGTCTAACATAAAATGAGAAAGTAGTTGAACTTAATGAGTGTTAATTTTTTTCACGAGTAGTAAAATTAACTAAATTTTAGAAAACCATTTCTAAATTCAGTTTTTCTGTCCGCCACTTTCTAATTTTTAAGCATTGTTTTCTAAAAATTAACAACAAAAAGTAATAAATTTTTTCCTGTGTAATAATACAAATTTATTTGATTTTAGAAACTGTTGAACTATTTCTAGGGAAAATTTTAATGCAACTTAGTTCAGACAAATTCTAAAAAATTTAATAAAATATTATTTTTTTTTGTAAGTAAAAGTTTTTTAATTTTTGGGAAATAATAAACTTAGGTATAGGATTTTTTTCTAAAAAGTTCTTTATACAAATTAAATCAAAATTAAGTAAACTTTTTTTAAATCGAGAAAAATTTATTTTTTGTTAGAAAACGTTTAACTTACGAGGGTGGATCAATAAGTCCGTGACTTTTCGAACTTCTCTTGTAGTTATATAAAATGCAACACTGCTCCCATCAAGTATCACCTTTTAATAGGCTATTGTCAAATTTTGAGCAGTATGTTTTGAGGTCCAAAAAATAGGTTTGATCAATAATTTCATCGTTGGAGCAAAAGAGGAGGGGGCAATTCTACTTCATTGATTTTTGCCAAGGAAACTAAGCTGTCACATGATTCCGTGGGTGGTCGATTGTGAGCAAACGCGGCAGCCATCTTGCGGAAAGCTTTCTCATACCCAAGTCGTGAATTTTTTCAATTGTTTTTGGTGTAGGGACCTCAACTGGGCGTCCAGAACGTTATACTTGTAAGGCCACAACGAAAGTCAGTAAACAACTTTTTTACCACAGAAATCGATGGTGCAGAGTTCTCATAGTATTTATCAAGCTTTTCCTTGGTTTGATTGACGGTTTTTTTTTCGCAAAAAATAATGCACTCAAAATTCACTTCTTTTCATTTTTGAACAGCTGTTAAACGCAAAGTAAATGACAGAACTTGCTCAAATTTTGACAGTAGTCTATTAACAGATGGTGTTTGATGGTAGCATTTCATAAAACTACGATAAAAGTTTCAAAAGTCACGGACTTATTGATCCGCCCTAGTATTTTCAATATTTTTTTCCCAGAAAAAAAAAATAGTTAGTTTTCCAAATTTTAAAGAAAAATATATTGCTAAAGGAAACAAATAAAAGTATCCATTAAAAAATTTATCGTGCATGATTGTAATTTTTGGTTTTGGTGCGAGACTCAGAAATTGCTCAAATGCCCATCTCTAATCTAAACTGTATTAAATATTGAACTTAAAGTAGCTTAAAATATATTTTAAAATTTTGTTAGCAAAAGGTAAAAATTTTGTTTGGTGACTACAATACAAAATATTGCAAGCACATTTTATACATTACGGCATAATGGCTTTCCTCTAATTGACGTTGCGCCCATTAAATTTTATATTTTTCGAAGGCACTCAAACTATTTTTTTTTTTCAGTTAATAACAAATCAAGTCAAAATTTGTATATGTCAATTAAGGTTTAATTTAAAAATGCCATAAAAAGAACTTATGACATTTTTCCATCCTCCAATATTAAAAAGAAATATAACTGTGATATTTTGTATTTTTGCAACAATTTCCTTAAATTAGTTAATTTAAGAAGACAAAGGACCTCCAGCGTTCCTTAGCTATAGAATGTCGTGTGTCACTTAGGGTGTCTCTTTTTGTAGTTCTATCAAGGAGAACCATTAATAAACTACGAAAATGAGCTGACTTTGTCAGGATATCCTGCAGTACATTTTTCTTTTAATTTGTATACCTTTTTGCTAATGAAATTTAAATTATATTTTAAAAACATGAGTTGAGTACAATTCAATTTAATTTTAAAACAAAAATGTATAGCAAAAAGCTTATTAAAAGCAGTGGCCTCCCAGATCTTCCGAAAGAACTTAATGTTAGAAAATATTTTCTTATTTTAGGAAGTTAAGTCCTAGTTTTTGGTAAAAAAAATCTAATGAACTTAAATTAAATAAAATTTTTGTTAAAACCAAAGAAAAATTTTTTAACTAACAGTAAAATTTTAGATGATATCTGAACTAATTAGGAGGAATTTTACTGTTTTCTAATAAAAATTTAGTTATGAATAGTAAAATTTTTCTATAATTTAGAAATTTTGACCAAATTTTAAGAAAAATATGTTTCTTAATTTCAAGGAAAATTTTATTAAATTTTGGTAAAAAGTGTCTTTGGCGCCGTTTTGAATTCAATATTTCCTCCAAATAAGTTAATTTTACTAAATTCTAGTTCATTTTTTTTTTATTTTGGCGTGTACTCGGTAATTAAAGTTTTTGCTGGGAAGTTAAAAGTCCTGACAAATAAGTTGGAAATGTATGTGACTGTCTGAGTGTAGAGGTAAGAAAATTTTATGTATCTAACTAAATTTTTTAAAATTTTATAACCCAAATGTTAAAAATTGTAAACATAGCATCAATTTTTATAACTTTTGCAGACAGACAAAAATAACCAGGCTTAAACACAGGCAGTAGGTATATAAATAGAAAGGGACAAACACACGAAAGAACTGACAAACTGTAGGAAAACAAGGCAACCATAATCATGTTCTGTAACATCAGACATAAACGAAATAAAATCCTTCCGCATTTGAAAACAAAAAGAAACAGTTAGCTAAAGGTTTTAAACAAAAATATCATACATAATATACATACATAAGTATATATGTGAATGGAACGTGTACGATATAACTTTAAATTCACAAAATTATTGTAAAACAGCAACAGAAACAAACATCAACACTAACAAACTGATAATAAAATGAAAACATCATAAATTTCTCTTATTTAGTTTTCTGGAAAAACAAAATTTTGAAATTGTTAAAGGAAAATTTAACTGCAATTTTTGCATATAAAATTTATAAGTTTATATTTTCATAGAATTTCAACACTATGTATGTAATAAAATATAGTTGCCTTGAAAGTATATAGAAATTAAAATTTAATTTAATAAAGTTATGGTCGTAATTTTATTTGCAACAATTAAGTGTTCTTTTATAACAAACTTTATTATGAAACAACTAGGAAATTTATAGTTGTTCAGAAATGACTTAATCTACAGTTAAAATAATAGAAGAAAATACAATTTAAAATAATTGAAATTTTATTTAAAACTGGTCTATTTATTTAATCAAATGGATTTTGTTATATATTTTTTAATGTTTTTTTTACAGGAAAATTAGTAAAAACAATTGACTTTTCAGTTGAAAATAAATGTTAGAATTTTAGAAATTAGAATTTTAACTAAGTAAGTGGATTTTTATACTGCTTTTTTTTTGGATGGGGGGCCATAGATGATATTTATAGCTTAATTGAAAATTTATTTTCTTTATGGTACATAAACTTGTTAAACTCTGTAATATTTAGTATTAATATTAGTATTTTTCATATTAGTATTAATATCATTGGCCATAAGTGGCTTTTAATATTACATTGAATAAATAAATGAAATGAAATCAAATGAAATGAAATAAGTTAAAAATAAATGTTTATTAATTTATTTAAAATTGTTTCCGTTTTTTTGTTTCTTTTTTAATCTGCAAAATATAACTCAAACACTACAAACACATCTTTTGTAAATGGCTTTATGTGTGTGTGTGTTGTCAAGTTCACCAAGTGCTTTCAATTCGAATAAAAATAAATATAAAAATAAATATATACAAATTAAGCAAAAAGAACTAAGGAATTTTTAAATTTAAAATTTATTACAACTTACAGAAATAAAATTATCTACAAATTTCCGGTTTGTGTGTAATTTTTTATTAAATTTCAAACAAATGAAAATGAAGCAAATCACTTTAAACAAATGTATAAAAAAAGTTAAAATAAATATTTCTTTGAATAATAAATGTATGTTTCTTTATTTTTAACTGAACTAAAAACTTTTTTATTAAACTGCAAACAGTAAATTACATAATATTCTGAGTGTATAAAACACAAGGAATGTTGATCACGGTCGCATCGAATTTTTCTGCCTGGGCAGTTTGTATATTAACAATATACCTGTTTTAAGGGAAAGAAACTAATAAATTGGTAAAAAAAAATTAATTGTTTTTTCTCTTAAATTTTTTTGACGTGAAATTTGCTAATTTTTATTATTTTTAATTTTAGCGTAATTTTTTTTGACAATATTTTTTATTTATTAGTTCGCTGTTTTTTTTTAGCAATTTAAGAGTTCCCGATAAAAAAAAGTTCCGATTTTATTATATATAGTCATACACTCAGAATATTATGTAGTTCACTGTTTGTAGTTTATTAAAAAGTTTTCCGTTCCATTTAAAAATAAAGGAAGATACATTTATTTTTCAAAGAAACATCTATATTAACTTTTTTTATTCGAAATAATTTACTATCATTTACCATATTTTTTCAGTTTCATTTATTTTTTTCATTTGTTTAAAATTTAATAAAAATTTACCCACAAAACGGAAACTTGTGGTTTATTTATTTAAATTTAAATTTTGTTTGCTGTCTGTTTCAAAAAAAAAAAAAAAAATATTCAAAAAATTTCAATTTGTTTTTTTATTTAAATTGGTTGTATATATACAAAATTTTTCAATACAATTTACAAGAACTTCATAAACACACATACATATACAAATACATTCACACAAAAAGTGTTTATAGCTTCATATGCATACATACATTTTGTATTGTACGAGTATATTAAAAAAAATCAAAAAACACAAAAACGGAAATAATTTCAAATAAATGAAAAAAACATTTATTTTTTAAGGATTGGCGGGTAAAATTTTGACATTTATTTTAACTGATTATATCAGTTGTTTCTTACGGATGTGTCAGTTGATTAATCAACATTTAAAAATAAATAACAAATGGCATTTATTTTAAATGAAAATTAAGTAGACCGGTTTTTAAATGAAATATCATTTCTTTTAAATGATATTTTCAGTTATTTTAACTTACAAACTTTTTTAAGTGTATACACAATTCCATATCATATCATCTTATTTAATCCGAAAAATGGCATACATAATTTTAAATCATGCGATCCTTTAAGATTTAATCTGATATAATTTGATCAATTTGGACGTTGGACATAGTAAATTTTTTATTTATTTTGATATTATTTTTTTTTAGCTGATATTATGTATATTTGTTATTTTTAATTTTCAATTTTTAAGCTTAGCTAATTTTGATAAAATTCGGTTTTCTTAAAAAAAAACATTTTTTAATTTATCGATTTATATTTTTGATTGTTCGTTTTCCATTTTAATGATTTCTCATATTTTGATTATTTTTTTATATTAACAACATTTCTCCATTTGGCAATTCTCGATCATATAAGTTATGTTTTTAAAGGGTGTTTTTATAGAGTAACACAAGTTTAAATCATAGAAAACAATGAAACGGACTTTATTGAAAAGAAAATTTTTTGAAATTAATGTTTAAATATGATTTCTGCCATGTGGCCGTCACGGCTGGCGCGTAGAAGGCGCAATCTGGAATACCAATTTTCAACAAATTTTCCCAGTATTTGCTGCCGTATTTTGCCGATAACTCTTCGAATGTTGATTTCCAGGTGTTCAATTGTTTGTGGTTTATCGAAGTAGACAAGTGAGTTAACATAACCCCAAAGAAAATAATGCAATGGGGTTAAATTACACGATCTTTACGCCATTACGTGAAATTATTTTTTCATCAAAAGTTTCTATGAGAAAAGCAATTGTAGCGCCTGCTGTGTGGCATGTGGCTCCGTCCTGTTGGAACTACATATCAGCAAGATTAATGCCACGTAAATGTGGTACGAAAAAATTTCGAATCATATTCCTATACCGTTTACCATTGACAATAACATTCGCACCATCATCGTTTTTGAAGACATATGGGCCAATGACTCCGCCAGCCCATAAAGGGCATCAAACAGTAATCTTCTGTGGATGTTATGGTGTTTCGACAAAAGCACATTATTAGTAACAGTAAATGTGGTCAGAAAACGATCTATTGTTCTTCGAATAAGCCGCTCTGAAGGATGAAATGGAAAAAGTGCACGATGAGTTTGACGAATAGAATAATTATTTTGATTAAACATTTCAACAATTTGCACGCGTTGCTCTGGTGTAAGTCAATTCATAATGAAATTTCAAAGCAAACTGAACAAAAAGCAACTATCAGCTGTTAAATGGGTTGTCAAATAAAGCAGTGATGCCAACTCAATGTTGTGACACTAAAAAAAAACATGCTTTATTTTATTTTGAAAATTTTTATTTTTAGCGATTTTTCCCATATGAGCGATTTTGTAGAATTTTAGTCATTCGAACAATTATGACCATTTTGTTGAATTAAGATTAGCAACTTTTGTATTTCATCTTTTTTTTAGTAATTTTGAATGAACTAAGTGTTTTCTTTTCGAGTAAAACCACACCAAAAAAAATTAAACAGACTTTAGAAAAATTAACTTATTTGGAGAAAAAATTTAAGTGAAAACGGCACCATAAATACTTTTTTTTCCAATGTTTAATAAAAATTTCCTTAAAAATTAAAAAACAAATTTTACTTAAAATTTGGTAAAAATTTCTAAATTTTAGAAAAATTTTACTATTGAGAACTAAATTATTATTAAAACAGTAAAATTACCTCCTAATTAGTTTATACATCATATTAAATTTTACTGTTAGTTAGGAAATGTTTCCTTGGTTTTAAGAAAAATTTTATTTTATTTAAGTTCATTAGAAATTTTTTTTTTCTTAAAACTAGGACTTAACTCCCTAAAAATAAGAAAATATTTTTTAACATCAAGTTAACTTGCACTTTTTTTAAATAAATATTATCATTAAATTTAATAAAAATTTTCTAATAAATATGAAACTGTTTCTATGGTAAAGGTAATATATTTTAAAGTACTTTACACTCATTGTGGAAGTATTTTCCCACTTTCTGAGGACTTCCACTTTGCGACGATACTGCTTTTAACCAGCTCTTTGCTATACATTTTCGCCTTCAAATTATACTGAATTACACTAAAGTCATGTATTTAATATATAAACTTAATTTCATTAGCAAAAAAGTAAACAAATTAAAAAAATGTACTGCAGGATATCCTAAAACGTAATAAATTGTGACAAAGTCAGATCCTTTTCGTAGTTAATTAAAGGTTCTGCTTGAGAGAACTACAAAAAGGGATGCCCTAAGTGACACACGGCATCTATGGCTAAGGAACACTGGGGGTCCTTTGTCTTCTTAAATTAACTAGTTTAAGGAAATTGTTGCAAAAATACAAAATATTACAGTTACATTTCTTGTTATTATTGGAAAATATAGAAATGTCATAAGCTTACTTTATGGCATTTTTAGCTTAAATAATAAATATAAAGTTAAAAGGAGCAACGTCAATTATAGAAAAGACATTTTATAAAATGTGCTTGCCATATTTAACATAAAAGCTCAAATTCGAAATTTTTCACCTTTTGTTAACAAAATTTTAAATTATATTTTAAGCTAACTTAAGTTCACTATTTAAGAGATGGGCACATGCGGGATTTTTGCCTCACGCACGATCTCGAACCAAAGCTTACAATCATACGCAATAATTTGTTTTAATGGTTACTTTAATGTTACTTTAATACTTTTTCTTTAGAACTAGGAAAACTAACTAGTTTGTTTTTAATTTATTGAAAATAAGTTAAACGTTCTCCAACAAAAAAATCCTATACCTACACAGAAAAATGTATCACAAAATTTTAGGTAATTAAAAATATTTTTTAAAATTCAAATTCAATTTCCAACAATTTTTTGTTTTAAATTTTTGTAAATTGTTATTTTTCATATAAAAATTCTTTGAAAATAAAAATTTAAGTTACAAAAAAAATAACAAAAAGTTTTTGTATTTGCAAAAATATTCTATGAAAGATGTTTAATATTAAAAACAGAATTTTGTAATTTTATTCTGTATAAGGTTATTATTTCCCTTAAATTAGAAATTTTTTACTTGAAAAAAAAAAATAATATTTTCTAAAAATTTTTAAAATTTATCTGAACTAAGTTGCTTAAAAATTTTCCCTAGAAATAGTTCGTTTCTAAAATAAAATAAATTTTTATTAATACATAGAAAAATATTTTTAAAATTTATCTGAACTAAGTTGCTTAAAAATTTTCCCTAGAAATAGTTCGTTTCTAAAATAAAATAAATTTTTATTAAAAAAATAATATTTTCTAAAAATTTTTAAAATTTATCTGAACTAAGTTGCTTAAAAATTTTCCCTAGAAATAGTTCGTTTCTAAAATAAAATAAATTTTTATTAATACATAGAAAAATATTTTTAAAATTTATCTGAACTAAGTTGCTTAAAAATTTTCCCTAGAAATAGTTCGTTTCTAAAATAAAATAAATTTTTATTAATACATAATTGGACTAATTTTTGGAAAACAATTCTTAAAAATTAGAAAGTGGTAGACTTAAAAGTTAAATTAATAAATGGCTTTCTAAAATATTGTTAATTTTACTACTCGCGAAAAAAATGAACACATATTAAGTTCAAGTAACCATTTTTAGTTAGACACATTTTTTTATACTTAATAAATAATGTTCTAATTTTTTTTTTAACTAAATTTAGTTTATTATATTTTAGTATGCAAATTTCTTAAAGATTGACAAATTAAATATACTTGTTTTGTTTTCCTAAAATCAAGAAATATACTTAGGAAAGATGTGAACTATTTCTGAGTATATAAACTATTTCATTTTTACTCAAACATAGGAATTTTTATTCATTTTAAGATAAGTTTTCTAAGTTTTAATAAAATTTGACTTAAATTGAGGAAAATTTTTAAACTACTTCATTTATTATATTCATTTAAATATTCGTTTTTATAGGTTTTTTGTTTAGGCTCTGCCTTCTTTTAGAGGCTCTAGATTGTCTAAAACTTTTGCCGGATCGAAATACATGTATCAACCTAGCTAAAAATCGTTAATTTGCTTTGTTTTTGTAAGTAAACGGAGGTTGAAAGCTCACTATAAACTGGATATTTTTAAACTGTTTTAAAGGAAATTTTGGATTAATTTTAAGTTCATATCTTGTTTTTTGAGTGTAACTTTAATTTTTTTTTTGTTTTTTAAAACTTATCATTTTACGTGGTAAAAATTTGACCAAAAATTGGAAGGTTTTTGTTCCGCCAAAAAATCTAATTTCAGTTTATTTTTTTAATTTTCCTTCGTTCCAGCACGTTCCTAACACACCTACTAACAGAATTTTTTATTTAATTTCTGATAAACTAGTTATGGGTTATCTTGACAACGACGAGAGAACTTTTTTTGAGAGGTCAAGGGAAATGTGGTTCCAATCGGTGAATTTACATTGTTAAATATGTATCTATAATATGCTAAATTTTTTGAATAAAACATTTTATTTGATATGTTAAAAAAAAAATCAATAAAAATGTGCTTTTTGATCTCGCTTAAGGGGGTAATTAAGCGAGATCATATTAACAGATGTTCTTTTTTGAAAAGTTTAGCGAAAAATGTATGGAATTTAAAATAAGTTTAAATTAACTGAGTTATCCGAGATCTCCCTAAAAAAGTTTTAATGTAACATTTTTCATATTTTTCTTAAATAATTAGGGGATTCATAAAATATGCAACCCGTACAAGCGTATTTTTAGGTTTGTACATTAACAATTGTTGGCACATTTTAAATATTAGTATTATTATATATTATTCCTTGGTTTTAATTAATACAACGATTATTAATTTAGAAAAATATTCTATAATAATAATATTTGAAAAATATAAAATCAAAAATGCAAAATGAATTATAGATTGGAAAAAATATTTCCCAACGAAAAATAAAATATTTCCACTACATACAACATTACATGAATCCGCTTAATGTTTTCAGTATTAATACTTTAATATCATATGTGGTGATGTTTTTAAAATTTGTAATGCTAAAAGTTTAATAATAACCTGAATTATTTAAGAAAAATAATTCAAATTTCACCCAATTTTTATGTTACAAAACAAATTGAATCCTCAATCCACAACTTTATCTTCATTGTTTGTATTTTTATGAACATTCATTTATTATTTATACATTTTAATATATATTATGTTTTTTTTTTTTTTTTTGTTTATAACCTTAATAACTAATGTGCGTAGTAAAACTTTTGTGTTGTTTTTTTTTTTTTTGTATTTTGTATTTACTTAGCACATTATTATCTTAAATCACTTGGCCATTATTTTTATATCATCATCGCCATCATCATCATCATCATCATCATTATCAATACAAATTTTAACTTCAACACCCAACTTTTAAAAATATCATAAGTATCAGCAACTCAGCCCATTTGTATTACAGTAGCAGCGGAATCTTCGACAGCATCTTGTTTTGTTATGCCACATGTCATCATCAGCACAAATATAGACATTTCAATCACCCGGCATACGCAAAAAGTTAATATGTCAACTAAATGTTCAGCCACGCCCATATATAAACACATCCTTGGACTTATTGGATTATTATTTATTATTTTTTTTTTGTTTTTTTTAAGAATTTATCTTTTGTGATAAATTTATTTTTTCTTAAATTCCCTTTAAGATTTTAAGAAATTGTTCACAAACGACGTAAAAATTATAAGCGCTTTTCTATTTCAATCACAAAATATTTTTGATGTAGTAACTTGTAATGTAAGATGTCTAAATTGACAGTGATAATATTTTCCAAAAACATCTGGTTTAAATATACTCGTACCTTCTACTCTTACAAACAATTTTAAAACAACTTATGATAAATTTATGGTTTTAATAAGAGTTGCTGTTGTTAGGGATTCTGCGCTGTTTTTTTCTTAAAATATTTTGATTGTAATTTGCGAAGAAGAGCTATTAAATTCTCTTAATAAATTGTTGTTTGTTTTTTTAGGAATTTTAAGAGTTAAAATTTTAAAATTAGATCTTTGCCATCAAAAATTTTTGATAAGGAAACAAACATGTTAAGATAAAACAATTACAAACATTAAATTCGCTTTTTAAGGTATTTTTTTTAGTAAGAATTTCAATTGGCTATCAAACGTCATTAAATATAAAGGGTGTCCCAAGAAGAACGCAATTTTTAAATCTGGCAACATTCGAAGTGTCATTGTTTGACATTTGAACAATTGTTATTGTTTGCTAGTAGAAGGTACGAGGTTAGTAAAAATGGAGCGCTACACGAATGAACAACGCATTCTCATTGTGAAATTGTTTTACCAAAATGGTGAAAGTTTTGCGGCTACAGTTCGCAAATTGCGATCAATTTGGGGTCACAATAATGCTCCAAAAGAGTCAACTGTAAAGAGATTAATGGATAAATTTGCCGAAACTGGGTCTGTTAGTGATGTAAAGACAACAACGCGCCATCGACCAGGTCGATCGACCTAAAATGTCGCAGCTGTACGTGATGATGTCGCTCAAACTCCATCCACCTCAATTCGACACCGAGCTCAGCAAATTGGTGTCTCCAAATCCACTTTGCAGCGAATTTTGACGAAAGATTTGCATCTTCATGCATACAAAGTTCAATTGACTCAGAAACTGAAGCCAGCTGACCATGGACAGCGAAGGGAGTTCGTAAATTGGGCATTGGAGAGACAACATGATAATGCTGATTTTGCCGATAAAATCATCTTCAGTGAGAGGCCAATTTTCATCTTGATGGCTTCGTCAATAGGCAGAATTGTCGCATTTGGGGTGAGGAAAATCCTCGAGTGATTCACGAGAAGCAAATGCATCCTCAACGTGTCACTGTGTGGTGTGGTTTTTGGGCTGGAGGAATCATTGGACCTTTTTTTTATGAAAATGAGGCAGGTCAAGCGCAAACAGTCAATGGTGTTCGGTATCGTGAAATGATAACCAGTTTTTTCTTGCCTAGAATTGAAGAAATGAATGTGGAGGGCATGTGGTTCCAACAAGACGGCGCCACATGTCATACAGCCAGAGAAACAATTCAATTGCTGCATCAGTCATTTCCCGGTCGTGTTATTTCGCGTTTTGGAGATCAGAATTGGCCGCCTAGATCGTGCGATTTAACACCATTAGATTTTTTTCTTTTGGGTTTTTTGAAGTCGATGGTTTACGCGAATAAGCCGACGACGACTCAAGCCTTAAAAGAGGAAATTGGACGCTGCATTAATGAAATACCGCAGCATTCATGCAAAACGGTCATTGAAAATTTCGTTAAAAGATCGCGTGCATGCCAGCAAAGCCGCGGCGGCCATCTGCACGATATATTGTTCCATACATAACCTCATTCTGTCTACTTTACGATTTTTTTTTTAAATATCTGTGTTTTATTTAAAATTTAAAAATTGCGTTCTTCTTGGGACACCCT